>PVKU01007472.1:0-86986 GCA_004027475.1 Anoura caudifer
GTTTTCGGTCTGGTTGTTAATACCTGTGAGTTTGCTATCTTTTTACTGTTCATATTTTTTATCTTCTTTTTCTTAGATAAGTCCCTTTAACATTTCATATAATAAGGGCTTGGTGATGATGAACTCCTTGAACTTGACCTTATCTGAGAAGCGCTTCATCTGCCCTTCCATTCTAAATGACAGCTTCTCTGGATAGAGCAATCTTGGATGTAGGTCCTTGACTTTCATGACTTGGAATACTTCTTTCCAGCCCCTTCTTGCCTGGAAGGTCTCTTTTAAGAAATCAGCTGACAGTCTGATGGGAACTCCTTTGTAGGTGACTGTCCCCTTATCCCTTGCTGCTTCTAGAATTCTCTCCTTCATTTTAATCTTGGCTAATGTAATATGATGTGCCTTGGTGTGTTCCTCCTTGGGTCCAACTTCTCTGGGACTCTCAGAGCTTCCTGGACTTCCTGGAAGACTATTTCCTTTGCCAGATTGGGGAAGTTCTCCTTTATTATTTGTTCAAATAAGTTTTCCACTTGTTTCTCTTCTTCTTCCCCTTCTGGTACCCCTATAATTCAGATGTTGGGATGTTTAAAGATGTCCTGGTGGTTCCTAAGCCTCTCCTCATTTTTTTTTAATTCTTGTTTCTTCCTTGTTTTCTGTTTGGTTGTTTCTTTCTTCCTTCTGGTCCACTCCATTGATTTGAGTCCCAGTTTTCCTCCCATCTCTATTGGTTCCCCATGCATTTTTCTTCATTTCACTTATTGTAGCCTTCATTTTTTCATCTAATTTGTGAGCAAAATCAACCAATTCTGTGAGCATCCTGATCACCAGGGATTTGAATTGTGCATCTGATAGGTTGGCTATCTCTTCATTGCTTAGATAAATTGGCTCTGGGGCTTTGATTTGTTCTCCGGTTTGAGCCATTTTTGTTTCTGGGTTTTGGTTTTTTTTTTTTTTTTTTTTTTTTTTTTTTTTTTTTTTTTTTTTTTTTTTTTTTTTTTTTTTTTTTTTTTTTTTTTTTTGGTCTAGTCGAGGCTGTTTTGTAGTGAGGGGTGGAGCCTTAGGTGTTCCCCAGGGCGGGGCAGCCCAGTCTCTGGGTAGTGACACTGTATGTGGGGGCGGGGTCCAAGAGGGAACAATGGCACTTGCTCTGCTTTCTCTCGGATTCCAGTACCTTCTGCTGCCTCCCCTTCGCCTGGATTATCTGCGCATGAATGTGGGACCACCCGGTCAGCCAGCCGCCTTGCGCGGCCTCACTGGGTCTGCACAGTTGCCACCCCATGCCCGGGGTCTGCTAGCCGCGACCTGTGCACCTGGGATATGCCAGCCGCTGCTGCTTGCATGCCTGGTCTGCACCTCCACTTTTTCCTGCCGCAACTCTGCCCCTTACTGGTCTGGATGAATCGTTGGACTTCCGAACAGTTCAATTTTCTATGAGTTCTGGTTGTTTTCTTGTTTCTAAATCTTTGTTGTTCTTAATTTTGGTTGTGAGAGGAGGCACAGTGTGTCCACCTACGCCTCCATCTTGGCTGGAAGTCCCAGAAATAGAGACTTTTGTGAAGACTTTCAAAAACTCTAGTCTGCTTTGAAGACATAAAAGATGCATAGAACTAGCTTTTTTCTTGTTCATGTTCACTGCAAAACTCACAGGTCTCCTCTTCCTTAATACTCGAGTACCACTAGCACACCCCTTTCATTTACATTCCTGATTGAGACCCACTGTGAGTTTGTGGACCTCCACCACCCAAAGCAGTTATCCATTAATATACAGGTCTGCTTATATTTAATCTTTTCTTGTCTCATTTGAGATGAGATGAGATCAGGTGTGTTCAGGAGATATAGCTGTAGACATCTTGTCTCATTTGAAAAGAATATTCTCAAGACACTCTCAGAGATAATTCTGTTTGGGCTTGGAGTTGGGTATATATTGGGACCCATGAATATAAAAAAGAAAAAAGTCTCAGCAGTCCACCAGGTAAGGGGCCCAGGAAGAGAGGGGAACATTTTGCTAGACCACTGCTTGTTTCACAATTGACGGATTATGGGGGCCCTTTCTGATGTTTCCTGTAAGGCAGAATGATATTTTTTCCCCACATATTTGAGCAGCACCACCTCAGGTTTCTTGTTGGGGCTTGGTTGTTCTTCACAAAGAATTTAGCATCCCGGGGACAATGTGGACATTTTATGAATATTTTAAAGTTTCTTCAGCACATCATGGAGGTGCTAAAACAGATGAAATACATAAAACACAGCTGTAGTCACTAGCAGAGCATGGCAGTGGCAGGAAGACACAAAGATGAGAAACAGCAACCTCTCCAGTTTTGAACCCGCCAACATACACACGAACAACCAAATGCACCCAAGTCCATACTGGAGTCTGACTGCAAAAAAGTGGCCACGCTTGCAGAATAATGATAATCACGACGGCAACATAGTGATGCTACCTCCTATTTTCCCTCAGTCTCTCCCTTACCTGCCACTCTCACCCCCATCCCACCTCCCTGTCTCTCTCCCTAGTTGCCTTCCCCATTCACCTCCACTAACTTTAAAAGGATACAAAGCAGAAAAAACTGATGACACTGGGGGAAGAACAACCTCTGTGTTGCTCAAAACCTTCCCACCCATTTGCAAATGGCACTTTCCTCTGAGAGGCCTTCTCCAGTGACACAGTCACAAAAGCTGCCCCAGTCCCCTTCGGCCACGGTCTTCCTTTCTCCTGTTTGAGTTTTTTCATGGCACTTTGCACTGCCTAAAGCTATTGCTTATGTTTTGTTTCCTTGTGATGTATGATTTTTGTCCCTCTTCCCCAGCAGAATGTAAACAGCAGTTCCCCGTCAGTATTCCACTGCTTAGAACAGTGCCTGGCCCCAGAGGTGCTCAGTAAACAAATGTCACCTAAACAAATTCCCTCAACTATCCGAGAAGGTAACTCAGGCAGTTAGCACAGTGTCTACTGGTAGTAAACACTTAGTAAATGGTGGCTATTGTGGTTTTATATTCTTTTGGGACAGAAAAACTACCTGACCCCTAGAATTTGATGTTCTTTCCTAGCCCAGCAAAACAATTTGGTTCTTCCCACCTCACTCTAATCCTAGAGTAAAATTCCTCCCCCAGCCCAATAACTGTACCCTACCCACCCTCAGCCCTAGTCCCAACATCTCTGTGTATGAGCAATGTGGGCTTAGTGCTAAGATCCATGGTCTCCTTTGAAGGTGCCGGGTGAGAAATCCCCACACACTCGGCCTTAGCTTTCTTTGTTCACTTGGTTTGCTTTGAAGACCTTAATGCAGTGCTAGGAAATCAATAAGCAAGGCTGCTGCTGACCCCGCACGTGTCTCCTTGATTCTCCTCCGGGAGGCCTGGCTTACTCCAACGCACTGATGAGTCGTGGAGTGCCCAACTCTGTCTGCAAATTCAGGCCCTTGTAAGTAATCAAGGAACGCTGCGTTTAGTGTGCTGTGGATTTTCCATCATGAGTGTCATGGGATGAAACAAAAGAGCACAATACAGGTTTGCATAATGAACAAGCCTCAAGTTAGGTTTGCTATGATAGGGTTATCAGTCATCACGCAAATGAATTATTTAGGAAAGCACTCTTTACAGTGGCTTTTCATTTAAGTTTTGCCCCTTGATGTATGTGTATAAAAATGACGAATTCATTGGACACTGATATTGCACTTGGGCATCTATCACTATCAGACCTTTTTTCATAATTGGTTTATTAATTATAGCATCTTAATGATCTGTTTAAAATAAATAAACCATTTGCACAATTTCAAAGGTATTTTGTGAGGATCAGCTGATATTAAAATAGCACCAGCCTTATGTGCTTTTTCAGCAAGTGACCTAATTAGTTAATAAAGTAATTGAATATTAAAAAGGATGTTGCAAGTGATTAAAATTTAAGAGCCTTCAGAATGTTATTAAAGCTATAAATCATACATCGCTGTTTTAATTTGCATAGCTGCAGAATCACTAATGGCCCCACGTGCACACAGGGCTTGGCAATTAGTTCTTTAACAAAATGTTAGTGATGTTGAGGTACCAGATTCTTTCAACCTTTTTTGATAGCTATGTGGAAACCTGCTTTGCCAGATTAAATGTCTAGCTGTTGAAATTCTGCTTGCTTCCTTTGACAGGTATAGAGACATTCATTCATTCAATAAATATTTATGAATACCTACTATGTTAAGTGTTGAGTATAATGATGAACAAAACTGACACAATCCTAATGGAGTTTACATTCTGGAGTTAGTTGGGTAGAAATACTAGTCATGCACTTCTCTAAATTCATGTATAACTACAAGGAGCTATGAAAGAAAAGTACAGGATACTCCAAGAGGATTTTGCTCACGAAATCTGACTTCATCTGCCAGATTAGGGACCCAACACTGCATTCCAGGTGAAGGGGCTCAGCGGACTGAATTCTCGTTTGAGGGAGAAATACTGAACCTGCCAATGCTGTACAGGAAGAACTGGGTAAACCGTTGGGTGGTTACCACCAGGCCTGACTGTTTCCTGGCTGGCGGAGTCCCAGTCCTGTTTGAGTACAGCACTAGCACTATGCGCACGGGACCAGACCCAGCCCAGGAATAAATGAGACATCTGAACAGGTTGCTGTGATCACATTGCTCTGTGCCTGTGACTGGCTGGAGGTAGGTATGTCCTGAGGGACTCTAAGAGGCTTTCTGGAGGAATTTTCCACTCTGATGAAAGGAGATAGATAAGGAGAACACCCTTTCCTCCATGATTTTGGATGTCATCATGAGTGGAGGTGGTACTTGGAGCTGTAGCAGCCATACTGAGACCATGAGGGGGAAGGCAAAACAAACCAAACCAAACCACACACACAGTCCTTAAACCTGAGCCTTGAGATTGCTGAGTTGCTGAACCAACTCTGGAAACTTTGAATGTCTTGATGTATGAAAGAGTAAGTTGAAGTTGGATATTCTGTTACTTTCTACCTAAAGTGTCTTCACTGAACCAGATGGGTTTAAAACAAAGACACTGGAACCTGAAGACATGTTAAGAGCCTAAGATAACTGTCAGATGAGCAGTGATAAAATGCCAAGTTATGGTACAGAGGGATAGGAGGAATGGAAAGTAAGGTCAAGAACAGAGTTGAAGCACCGCAGACATGGAGTCAACAGAATATGTTAACTCATCGGTTCCCCAAGGTGTCAGGTAGTAGTAGCTGCCATGCATTGAGTATTTCCTGCACTCCAGGCATTGTTCTGAGCATTTTCACACTATCTCATGTCATCACTTCAACAGCTGTATGAGGCACTATTAACTGTCACCATGACTGAATCCTAGTTTAGTCATGCCCTGATTTCCTAAGTCAAATCTCAATAGTCTCTGCCACCACCAGTGGGCAAAAGCAGAATTTACTTCAGACTCCTCCAGAAAGCTGCTGGCTAGATTGCTGCTTCCAACATTTTTCACTTTATAACATACATAAAGAATGATAACAGTTTAAGGTCCACACTGGTATAAGGTGAAGGGGACTTGGAGTATCCATATGGGACTTAGAAAAAGCGTTCATTACTCTTTCTTTATATTACATAATTATAAGAAATAACATTCAAAATTTAGGGAAGATACTAAATACTAAATTTGTATACAAATTCTAAAATATAATCTCTTTAATTTTTAATGAGAAATTTGCATTTTTTATGAATATAGCTCTTTAATATCAGATTTTATGCTTGAAATAGCAACTCCAGATAAAGATTTCTAATCCAATCAAGACTTTTTAATATTGGTCTCTTTGAATTCTGGATAGTCATCATTAACTATAAACTTTGTTCATGTAATATTTTTGAAAAGTCACATTTTTTGAAACCATTCCAAATTTTACAATAGTTGGGTCATATTTAAAGAATCTAAAAGTTCTTCCTTTTCTTCCATTGACAATTGCACTGCTGAAAACTTCTGGGATTGTGTGAATAGATTTCAAATCTTTGGGAACTTTCTCAAAGTATTTCAAAATAATGGTAATACTTTAACTCAAAGGCCACTCAGGCATGGTTAGAGTAGCTGCTGAGCACAGCCAGCTTGGACACCACTGAAAGGGCACGTCAGTCAAGAACAGAGGGAAGAATCCAGTATGTGTGAAGACGGACTTGGCGCTGTGCCTGCCCAGAAGCCCCCACCCCTCTCCTGCCCCTGATGAACTTCCTACTGGCTCTCCTTTGGCCTGGGGCTGTGCTTCTTGTACGGCTGGCTTCATGGATGTTTACAAGGACCCTGTGCTTATTCTAATGCTCTGCTGTCATCTTGAAATGATTTTTGACCAAATGACCCTGCATTTTCATCTTCACTGGGCCCTGAAAATTATGCAGGGGCGGCGCTGACATCTGGGGCACCTGGAATGCGAAATCCGTTGATAGCTCCCCTGTGCATTTGTGCATGATGGGCTTGGGCACATATTACCACTGGCCTTTGAGATGTGAAGCAACTTAACCGCTGCACTCAGCTTCTTGACATGGAGCATAACAACCTGGGTGCCATCAGCTTCACGAGGTTCGATGTTCACTTAACCATGGGCCACACCTTCATAGGTTGTTCCATTCAACTACCCCCATCTCCTGGAGGAATCCTGAAGAAGTCGTGGACACTTGTGGTTAGAGGTAACTGGCCCAGAGGTTCTAGCTACCCCAAGAACTGAGGAATCAGCTATATAATTCAAGATGCAATAGCTTACCTTTGGCAATCCTGTGCAGTATGAGTTCCCAGATACGTTACTTTCTGGTAAGTTCTCTGTGACCAAAGATAAGTCTAGCACATCATTGGTAATATCTTTCAAAATGAAGTAGTCAGCATTAACTTTCGAATTCCCACTCAATGCAAGACAGCCTAGAGGTGAGGTATGGTCCTTGAGGGTTATATCCAGGAAGGTATGACATGAAAAGTGGAGTGGGCAGCAAACATTCCAAATCCTGGGCTCTTCCTCTGGAATGTGGGGGTTTAAACCAGTTTCTTCCAACCACTTTGGAATTTGTTATATCACTCTTGTTTGATGTCATAGCATTGATCTATTAAAACAACATACAAAGGCATACAAATGTCTCTCTCTCCTCTCTACACACACACACACACACACACACACACACACAGTAACCAAACACAATTCTAAGCCCGTCAGGACAGATGATTCCCAGCACAGGGGAAGGCAGCTTCTGCCAAAATACTTTTCACGGAGCAACAGATGTGCTCAGATGAACTCTGGGGATGGGGAGTGGGTGAGAGGCCTTGCTGAGGTGTAATTGGACTTGGCAAGGGTATAGAAGATGCTGTAATGTGAGCCTCAGGTTCCTCACACAGAATACCAAACGAACTAATTGCTCTCTGTCCTCAGAGGCAAAGATCACAAGTATGCAAGTCTTAGAAGGCCACACAAACAGAATCCTGATAGATCATTCCTAAATACAATGTTTACACTATTGTACATAAATACATATACCACTCTTCCCAATGACCCAACCTTACTGCTCCAGCAAGTATTAAGCAGTGAGAATATTGTGGATGCTAATGGCATAGAGTCTTTCCCTGCTCTTTACCATGGGAGTGTGGGTGTCTGTGTGTGGGGGGCAGTCATTCAAAGCAGTTCCTGTGGTCAGAGGAGTGGTCTTCACATCCATGTGCAATGGATATGAAAGCTGCAATCGCATTCCTGCCTCTTCTTGTTTGATTTTCTGGTCTTAGTAAGTCTTGGCACTTACACAGTTGGTCTGGCTCTCTTACTAGCAAAAAATGACTTTCCGAGGATGATGAGAAAACTGTAAGAGAGCGATAACCCAAGCAGCACCGAAACAATGAGTGACTGCAGCAAGAACCCACAAGGCATGGGGAACACGAGAGGAGACGTGAAAGCTATTCACCTCCTCACCCTTCTGCAGCCCAGGCGACCTTGTGTTTCCACATTACTGAAAGGATTGAAAGCTGTCCATCATTCAACCTGAATTTGTAAAATATACACCACTTTTACCACTCTGTTTTAACATTTCTCCACTTTCTAATGTATTGGGAGCCTCAGAAATGGACATGGTTGAGTTCTCTCTGCACCCTGAAGAAGCCCGTGTGTGTATGTGTGTGTGTCTGTCCCCCAGTGCACACTTTCATAACTGGACTGGGTGTGATATGCTCAATTAATTGAAGAATACATTTTTATTGCCAACACCACTATTGTTTGTATCTTGAACTCCATAAGGAACTGGCCAACTGGGGAGATTAGCGTGGTCCCCACGTGGTCTGGAGCATAACTGGAGGGGTGCAAGCATGTTGTGAAGATAACACATCTGCTTTGCATGTTTATGCTTTGTTTAATCATAAAACAGACGATAATGATGAGGATGTGTAAGACGCACAGTGTTAATGATGATACCAGTGAAGAGTGCGAACAAAAGCCATGACTTTTGAGCTAAAGCTAGATGTAAATTAAGCCTAAGATTTCTTCAGAGTTTAGGTTTTATAGCTACATATTTATGGCTATTAAGAAGACGTCTGGTGTTAAAATTCCTGCAGGAATAATTCCATCACATCAAGTGTGAAACTCGCGTCACTGATCCCCACGTTTACCACTAAAGCAATTGCTTTATAAATACCGTTTTTGATGTGACCATTTGATCATAAAACAATGTATTATTATCACATACACAGCTTATACACCTGAAACATTTATTAACACACAATACACTGGTCACTTGTGGCTCAGGACATGTTTGCAGATAGTATGAAAATAAACATTTTAATTTCAATAGTTGTATTTTAATGTGTACCCTAAATTTACGATAAATTTCCCAATTTTCCATTGATGGGAGTGATGTACCATCAGTTTTAAGTGCAAGCTAAAAACGGAATCAATTTATAGAAAAATACTGAATAAAAATGCAGTGGTCTACTTAGGGTAAGGCAAAAATCATGAAGGTGTTCTGAAAATGACCCAACTTTTGGAAACAATGGGCCATGTAATAAGAAAGAAAATGTAGGCTTTGGGTTGAGTTTTCCACAGTGATGATGGCTACACTGAACCATCCTGATGACCAGTGCCACACACATGTGAGGATGCTGTCTGATGCCCCTGGAGCATGCTTTTCCACGTGACACTAATTGGCCCACACAGGAGTGAAACCATGACCCTTCCCTCATTAGCCACATGCTCAGGCCAGCTGAGCTAGCTTGCTCTGGGTCACTGGGGTCCCATGTAGGAAATTACCATTCCAGTGCCCTGTGGTCCTTTTGTAACCTCAACTAATGAATGTCCCATGGAACCTAATGTCATTCCTGGGGGAGCATGCAGCTCTCCCAGCAGTGCGGAAGTCGATGATATTCTGAAGTTTTAACCTGGGGAGAGCTGAGGAAGTGGGGAAACCTCAGGCAGCCTGGAAACTATCTTTCAAACACCTGTGTGCAAGAATAAAGGATGGCTGTATGCTGTTTTTTGTCCATTTGTTTGCCAGGCCTGGTCTCAGGACATGAAATGTAAGCACAGGGTAGCAAAGAAAGCGGCTGAACATCACACAGCAAGCTTATCACAGCACGAATGGCAGTAAGTCTTTGCTGTCTGGACCAAGCACGTTCTATCAGCAACCCTATGAGGCAGGTGTTGTTATGCCTACTTTAGAGTTCCAGAAACTGGGACTCTGAAGTAACTAGTGAAAGAGCCTGGGATAGTGGGCTCTTCTCAGGATTGCCTCATTCTGGAAATTAACACATCAGGTTGATGGGTAATTTTACAAGATGGACAGACAACTTGCCTGCCCTTTCCGCTTGTGCCCCTTTTAGGTCGCAGGAGAAAGACTATGGGTCCTTTTTATCCCTGTACCTTCAGCATATCCATAATTTAGCCTTGAGATGAGTTTTTAAGTAAGGTGAGTTTACTGTCAAGACTAAGAGAAAGCATTCTTCCCGAGTACTGGAGAATATTGGAAAGGAAGGGATGGCAGATTTTCTAAACACGTACTGAAGATCTGGGAAAGGCCATGAGTCACTCCATAGTCTTTTTAACAAGATCATTGGATCAGTGCCCCTCTGACGGCCACACTAACTGCTTGGTGAAAAACCTCCTGGTGCTCACTTGGCAGCCACCCCTCTGCCCTGGTCCTCTCTGGAAGCCACAAAGGCCTGAGTGTATGCCCACTTCTCGTCAAAGAACAGTCTGAGTCAGAAGAGACTAGAGACACTTGAGCATACCAATGAGCCACATTTTAACTCGGCCCTCTGGTATCTGGTTAGTCTAAGGGGATAGATAACTCAGCTTGCCCTTAAATTTTTCTGGTCAATGCCTAAGAAATCTAAGTATTTTTAAGATGCAACTGACTAACAATAAACTTATGAGTCAGACCTAGGTAGAACTGCAAATTTGCCATTAACGAACAGATGTTGGAAAGTTTCTTAACCTGTGTCTCATCGCCCTCCCATACATAACAGGGACAAGAATCCTCTCATTGTGGTTGTAAGTAATGCACGTAGTATGCTTGGCACAGGTTTGGAATGCTCAAAAATGATAGTATTTCTTATTGAATGTTCTGCCCTCTTCCCTATCACAGAGTGTGATTGACTGAAGTAGAGTACAAGCTGCCAGGGTCCACAGACACACAAGACAAAACTTTTTATTGTAATCTTATTTTTAGTTATTCACCTGAAGACAGTATCTATTTATTATTTCACGTACTGCATTTCTTTTCACCACAGGCCATTGGGAAATTCTGTGTTTAGGTAAAGAGGGGAAGGTACTTCGAAGGCCTTGACATGAAGTGCTGACACTTCCTCGCACTGTCCACCCACTCCTTCTGCCCCAGTGCCCAGCCTCAAACTACAGACTTTTCTGCGTCTATTATAAATTTTCCTCTGAATCCACAGCATATATGCTTGCAGTTGTGAGGGCTCAGTTCTGGTGGTGGAATCACAAGAGAGCTGCAACCTTTCTCACAAATGGGCTCCCAGGCATCGATACTGGGTGAACTGAACTGTTTCCAAAATTGAGATAGAGAACCAGGGGCATGAACACAGTGTTCCGTGATTCTTGGCCAGCAGGTGGGAAGAGGCTGGGTGAGGCTGACAGTACTCCAAGATGAAAGGAGGAACCCCATGATGTGAGAAAAGCGAGACTCCCTAAAACAGTGGACACTGGGCAATTTCTCGCCTAAACACTCTTCCCTAAGCATGTTCACTGGCTGACTGCCATCGGTCAGGCTTCCTAAGCTTCAAATTAGGTAAATTCAATATTGGTAAGAAACATTTATACCATCACTTGAGTTGATTATACTTGTTTTTGTTTGATTACCTCAGTCCAGAGTGGTAAGCATTTAACAATTAATTGTAGCAATGATTGGAGATCTGGAGAGGTAGGTCCTTCTGGGACCTCTAGGCAAGCAGTTCTCTTTAACCCACTGCCACCTAGTGGTAATTTAGCAGACTGAAAAAAGCTTCACTTTCATCCAAATAGAGAATGTAGTTAGTTAGGCAAGAGACTTTTTCTTTCCTTGCCAGTCCTACCCAGAAAGCATAGGGAAAGAATGATAGATATTTGTCATTCCACTGGCCTCCATTCTCCTGCCGAAATTTAACTGTCACTGTATATTTTAAATGTCAAGCTAAGTGATTCTTCTGCTTTTATTTTGATTAATGAGGACATTTTCATTTGCATCTTGAGATGCAAAACAAAAAAGCAACAGCCAGAACTGGAGCATTTGGATCTTGCCTCCCTTTCCTCTACTTCCTTGGTGGTTAGAAATTTCCTGGTATTAGGCCAGCTGAGTCCAACCTAATATTTTTCCAAAGTGGAGAACTGGGTCTTGACAGTAAACTTGAGGTTTCCCTTTCTAAAAATGAACTTGATTTGTTTGTCCATCTTCCCAAGGTAACTTGGTTCTGGAAGTACACAAAGGAGATCAAGTAATCAATGTGGGAGATCTTTGCACAGTTCAACTTTCTTTATATGCAGAGAAAAGCTGATGGCAAATTCAGCTATTCCTGGAAGCAGTGAGGATCAATTAGATGTAGTAAAACATTCAGAAGGAGCTGTCAATGGTGACCTCAGCAGACCATGAAGACAGTGGATTAATGCCAATGAGCCATTAGGTTGGAATGAATTCACAGGGCAATCACCATTGCCTGGGGCTTAGAAGAGATAGTTTACAATGTGGGGCAAGTTTCTTTTCTAAGCATGAACTTTAAATAGACTTGGAGGAACAAAGTTACCTACCCCAAGGATAGAAATCTAGATGTGTGGCTTTGGTAAAGAAAAGGCACAAGGTTACAACAATGGCATTGCTTGAAATGTTTTAACTTTCTGGGTTGGTATCTTTTCTTGGTAACAGACTTCCCTGCCTCTTCTCCCTTCCCCCCAAAATCAGCAGAGACAAAGCAGCCAGTACATTAATACAACCATATTTATTCCGGTTTCCAGACTCCCATATGGCACATATCTAAAGCAGAACAATGCAAACTGATGTTACTAGCAGCAATCCTCCCTAAACAGGAAGGGGTTAGGTGAACTTAACATTAGGAATAATTTCAAGACAAGATTACAAGTCACAGTTTTTCTTTTAGCAGCTGGTATATGAAGAGAAAAACTCTAAATTCAGAGTTATCCAGGTTTTGCCCTGTCTAAAAAAAGAGTAATATGTCACAGTGCAGAGGAGTATCCCCAGGGTAGCCCCGAAGGCTAATGTCTTACGATGTGAGTATGAAATAAGTAAATCACTTTTCAAGATACAACTCACTATCTGCTTTACTGCCAGGACAACAGAAGAACTGGACAGCTGCCCTAGAACCTGGCTCCCACAAAATCCAGTGGATAATCATTGTTTAAATAAAATCCCTTAAAATTTTTACACATTTTCCCCCACAGCTCTAAAAACATAACATCAGACATTTGTTCCAAAGGACCAAAAAATCAAAAGCAATTGCAATTTCCTGGGAATAGCTTTTATAGCTTTCCTGAGGGGCAGTTTCATCTTTTCAGAGAGTATTTTTAAAGAAGCACTAACTCCAGTTGCTTATCAAACTACTTTCTATTCTCCATAAAAGACCAACTGAAGGTCTCAGGTGTACTTATTTTCTTCCCCAGATCTCCAAACCATCCAAAGCCATTTCTTGACAGAGAGCTTTCATTTTTACTAGAGGAATGCATGAGAACTTAAAAGCATTTGAAAAAATACTCAAAACACTGAAAGTAAAGACGGCCCAACCTTTCCTCAGAGCCCAGGAAACAGTGACAAGGAACCCCAAAGGCTTATCTTAAATCCTTCAACTCGATTAGCCAGAAAGCAATAACAAACCACCCACCTCTGCAACATAGGCCCAGATAAGATATTCTTGCTTTATAATCACTAAGAAAAGCCTTCTGGGAGTTACTGCCCAGAAAAACATGGGCTGATGAACAGAAGTTACTGGAAAGGGGTTGGTTGACTGAATTCTGTATTTGACACAGGAAAAGAACAATTACAACAGTTGGGAAACCATTATATTTATACCATGATACTGTTATATAAACCTTGACCTTCCCACAGCAATCATCTCATTCATAAAAAAATACGAACGACTGGAAAACTTTAGGGCAGCACCAGTGACAGCTAGCTGTCTTTGAATAATTTAATTTTTTTCCTAAAGACAAAATTTAAAGAAGTAATTTACAGAATCTATTCTATCTCACTATTTTACCCATGTCGGCTGCTGTAGGTATAGCGCAAACAGGAACATGAATATGTCCTCTTCATCAAGTTGGGTTTCTATTTTTTCTCAAGGGAGAGAAGCAGTACACCCACATTTCTGAAAGGCTTCTGAGGATTAAGGGCAGCTCACAGCTCATGACCTGACAGTCTCTGAAAGTGCTCCTGGACTGTCTCACCATAGAAATAGATAAAAAGCCTTCTCGATCCACTGACAACTCAGAGCTAGAATTCTGCCGCACCTACACCTCACCGATAATGGCATCTGGGCTTTCTGACCTGACAAGCACCCTGCACAGAGAGCAGGGTACTGACAACATTGCTCACTCTGGCTGCCTCCCCCACGGCCCACCTCTGCCATAAGATGGTCCTAAAAGGAAGCAGAAATGCGTACCAGACACTAGAACGAACAACCTGAAGTGCAAGTTCTCCTCATAGTGGACAGTAGAATTACTTCTATGTACAAAGAGTGCAGATGGTTTCTGGGTGTTGAAACTGTTATCTTCCATTTCTTAATCCCTTGTTCTTACCTAACAAAGCTAGAAACTCCTGAGAGCACCTCAACAGGAAAACAGGTATGCCCTGTGAAAATGTCTAGAGAACACATTCCCAAGTTTAGGGATGACTCTGAAGAACCAAATTTGGATGTTCAAAAGTAAGTGCTATTCCTACCTTGTTCCCCAAATCCAAATCTCCGGAGAACACTGAAGCCAGCTGTGGTGCTGCACAGATGCTCTGAGTCCCTGGGGGTAAGTGGTGGGGGGCCCCTAGGATCCTACTGTTCTGCCCCTTTCCTCTCCTCCTGAGGGAGACTCAGTTATTTCCACAGTAGTTCACTGTAAGGCCTGGATTAGCACATTATTTTGAGCAGCATATACATTGTTAGTACCTATTTTTTCTTCCTCAGGAAAAACTTCTCCAATAATAAGGAAAAAGGCAACGATTTTTAAAAACTGACTTCTCAAAAAAAGTATTATGCTTTGTACAAAAAGCACATTATTAGATAGTTCATCTATTCTGGGATCACTGTCCAAACCAAACAAATAAATGGGCACATAAAACAGAATACACAGTTTTAAAGTAATTTTCAGAGCTGGGATTGTCAAGTTGGACAGAAAAGAAGTACATCAATCCTATATGGATATATGAAAATTGTATACAAACATGAAAGAAAGCATATGTTTAATATAAATCAGGTTAGATTTAATCAGGCATGATTAAATCTTTAGAATGAATAGAAATTGATTACATTCCTTTTCATTTCAAAGCTCTACTTTATTGGGAGAATCTAGTATCCATCACAGCTTCTAGCTGAGGAACAAGAGGGAAGACAGATGGGGATGACCGAACAGGGAGACTGGTAAAGAGGCAGAGCCTGGGTGCCCGATGGTTACACAAGACAACTACTAACTGGAGAACCAAGATTTCAGACACACCATTTAGAAGAGATTAGACTAGCAGATGCCAAAGATGACTGTGCCAAGTCTGTGACATGGAACCTCTTTGAATGTTTAGTGGGTCTGCTCTGGCCCTAAAAGCATATTTAAGATGCATTTTAAAATAAAAACAAATGAACAAAACAGTTTCCACAAATTCCCTTGTAGGGATGTGTCATTTTTAGATGCTCATTCTCCCTCTGGTACTGTCATATAAACCCCTAAGAAGTTCAGGGGAATTCTTTCTGATAATGGTCAGAAAAGGGTGGGGGCTAGGATGTAGGGGGAGTAGCAATGAAATGTTACTCTCTTCTTACTGAAGATATTCTTCTGAAACATCCATTGCTCCTTAGTAGAAAGGAATAGAACATGGAAAATAGTTCCTGAAGCTATCACTGCCTTCTGACCACAGCAAGATCATAATTATGACACCTACGGAGATCACTTCCTTATGTGGCACCTGCCTTGCTCACAAGAATTCTTATCAAACTATGAAATAGAGTTAATAAAAACTACTCATGGCACTTATACATGTTCAGAATGTTTGAAATGCCTTCCTAAAATTGTCTCAGTGCTCCTGTGAAGTAAGTGTCTGATGGGGAAAAACTGAGGCACAGAGGGACTAAGCCTGCTCTCCTTTCATTATATAATGAACCCGTGACCCAGCTAGCAGAAGGACAAGGCATCCCAGCTCCATAATCTCTATTCACTCTGCTTTTCAAAGGCTTAGCTAAGTTACGCAACAAATACAGCCAGAGAAATTTTTCAAGCATTTTAACTAGTACCTATTTCTTATTTTTGCTTTGAACATGAGTTACCTACAATAAAACCAAATACAAACAAAAAAAATCAATATTACCTAACAGTCTGTGTCAAGATATTGCCTATTCCACAAGTGAATATGACTCTAGTATTAGCGAGTGTGTGGTGTTCCTGCAACTGCAATCAGGCTGTGAGCAAGGTGTCCCTTCCAGGAAGCACCCACTGTCATTTATGAGAACCTCTTTGGCCTGACACAAGGGAATAATGAAACTACCACCACTGTCTCATGGAAAACCATTCAGAAAGATATTCTACGCTGGGCCAGCTGTGCCTGGAAAGGGGACTCTCAGCTGTATGATGCATGTGTATTACTGAGTTCATGCAGCACTCTCTTTGAAGCCAGACATGAAGATCACAGTCCCTTGCCATAAAGCTCACAGGACAGCTCACAAAGGGGCAATACACAGGGTACATGCACTAGCACCATGCCACAGAAGTTAAAGAGAAGGACAAGAAGCCACCACGTGAGCATCTTATAGTCCCACCTGGTATGCCATTCACAGAAGTTACCGCTGGTAAGGAAAGACCGCTGAGGTCCCCTATTCCTTTCCATAATAAGGAGTGGGATAAAAACAGGGCATTCATTGCTGGCTGCTTTAAGCACACCAACTATTTGTATTTCACCTTTACATAAGTTGGCAGCTTTCTTAGCTCTTATAGATATCCACAGATTATAGTTCTCGATCAAGAGAGAACGGTGTAGAGCAAAATTTAAGTTACAAAATGTGGGCGCAGGGCTCCATGGCAGGGTATACTGCTCCCCTTAGATTCAAATTCATGAGTACTCAGTGCACCAGCTTGTATAATGAGAGTTTCTTTCCCCCATGCTACAGAGTCCATGGGGTGAACTCAACTGACACCATAACTCTTGATTCAGATGGAAGGTCTTATCTTTGGTTTGAGTGTCTGAAGTAGACCACGATCCCAAATCAGATGTGTATGCCCGTGTGCAGCTTCAGTCCTGATATTAATGTAACGCCCACCCTCCCAAGACTTGTCTCCCCTTGAGGGTGCTCATCTCCCAGAGAGCCCAAGCCTGGCTCCCTCCTCAACACATGCAGTACCAGAGGGAATCATTCCAACTCAGGGATTCACTGGGACACTAGGATACAGCATAGCAGTGGTTCATGCATTTTATTTCTAAAAGCCAAAGCTCAAGTGAGGCTGAGCTGGTCACTGTGCCAGATGAACCAAAAGGACATTCTCACCTCGAATGAAAATCTGATTTATGTGTCTAGTGAATACCTTCTGGTAATCTACTTTAGGCTTTCTCTTTTTCTTACGGGACTGGCCCCTAGAAAGCGTGGTAGCTCTGGAAAAGGTACCTCCCACACTAGACCCTTCTGTCCGCAGAGTCCTCCCTGACAGCTCTGACCGGGACTCCTCCCTTGTGGACGCCTGTAGGGAGGAAGGTACGGAGCGGGAAGGTTTGCGTGAACCCCGGTCAGTGTCTCCTCTTCCCCACACTGAAGCTACCTTCCAAGTGGATGTCTGGGAGTATCTGGACAGAGTGGAGTCTTCAACTGCAGACTTAGAATCTGCCTCCTTCTTGGAAGAATCTTGAAGTTTTAGTCGATCAAATAGCTACAAGGAAAGAAATGACAAACATTAGCCCTTAACATCCCTCTTCCAATATACAGAAAAAAAGACCAAATTCTTTCACTGTGCTCTGTGGACAACTTGTTTCGCAACTTTTAAAAAGTTAGCAATGAATTTTCTATTTCTACCAATAACTCAGATGAATCAGCAAGTATGTCAAGAGAAAAGGCACCTGCTTATTTCTACAGGGTAAAAGAGAAAGACTTTTAGGCCTTATAAGAGGTAAATTGCTGCAGGTTAGAAGCAGGAACTCATCTGAGATTAGCTGGATGCATAAGAAGACAGACTGATGGAGACCTTGGTCCAGACACACCTGGCTGACAGCACTAGGGCTTTCCCACTAGGAAATGTGCTCACTGGGCTCAGTGAGTTCAATTCCTGAAAGCATGCTGGCTGCCCAGGAAATGAGGAGAAATGGCCTACCCTGGTGAGAGTCAATGAAGAATCCCGCTCATATGCTTTGCCTAGAACAGGCTTTCGGTAGGTCTCATCCACATCAGTAAGTGCCTAGAGAAACAGCCCAAAGGGGAAAATAAGGCAGTGTTAAAAATATTATTTCTATAGCTCTCAAAAAAATTGTTTAAAGGCAGAATAACATCTAATTGTAGCATAATTAAACTTAAGAGGTGACTCAGCTACTGGGCAGGAAAAAAATGGTAATACCTGATACCCTCTGAGTAGGATTTCCAAGTGGCTACAACCATGTAAGATGAATTCCTACTGTGGTAAGGGGCCTTCAAAACTGCAGAGAGGTTCTTAAATTTCACTGTGCACAAATTCTAGGAAGCTTATTAAAGTATGAATCCAAGGATGCTACTCTCCTAGAGATTCAGATGCAGTAGGTCGGGATGAAGCCTAGGAACTTTCTGTTTTAACCAGAAATCCCAGGTGATTCTGCTGCAGTGTTTGAGAAACACTACTCTACTGCTCCTTCTCCTTTTCCAGTTTCTAAGTTTTATGACAGCAATTAACAGAGACTGACCACAGTTACACACTGAATTACTGGTGAATTCTCTTCATTGAGAGATCAGCCACTCAGGACAGTTGTCAGGATCAAATGAGATCCTGTGTGAGAAATTACTCTAAAAAGTGTAAGTCACCGTACAAATGTAAGCTGACAGTGTCAGCTTATATGTCAAAGGTAAAATTATAATAATAAAATATATTTCTTCACATTTTTGAGGTGAGAAAACTGAACCTCAGAAATTACCTTGCCTAGAGTCACAGTTACCAAGTGGTAAAGTTAGGATTCAAATCCAGGTTTTCTGATTCCATGATGGCTGAAAACATGATTTTAAAAGTCGGAAAGAACTAAAATAAAGTCTTAGTATTTCCACTTACTAACAGTGGGATCTGGACCAATCTTCCAAATTTGTAGCCGCAATCCCTTCATTTGTGAAATGAAACAGAAATATATCTACAGTTCATTTACTGAAATACTGTATATAAAGTTCTCATTATAGTCTCGGGCACATAAGTGCTTACTAAACATTAGCAACTACTACTACTATCCAGGGGAATGCATGGACGCAGACAAAGCACAGGGAAAAGAAAAGTTGGAGACGGACGACCAGATGGAAGAGAAATCACCAGGAAGCCCTGGTGGCTCCTACTTGAACTGCTTCACATCACACTGTGCTACGACATAACACATCCCTCCTTTTCTTCAAATATCTAGTAAACAGCAGCCTCTCGGAGGCTGGGAGTGTGTGTACACTTCTTCATAAGCAAACACCATGCAAAGTATCTTGCTTATCCATGTCTGCATCCCCTCTAACCTTATCTTTTTTAAAATACAATCTTTATTGTATTTTTTCTCTTTCCAAAAACAGAAGAGTGATAGTTCCTTTCTGAAACTTTTGAACTTAGCATTGTGCCCAGCCAAAGTGAGATGCCGATAAATATTTTTAATAGGAAATCAATATAAAATTACTAAACAGGTGAAATAAGTCATTATTTCTTAAGGCTGGGTTTCTCAACCTTGGCACTAAAAACATTCTGCACTAGATAAATTTTTGTTGTTGGGGTGCTGTCTGCATTGTAGGACATGCAGCAAAATCCATGGCCTCTACCCACTAGATGCCAGGAGCACCCTGTTCCACAGTGTGACAATCAAAAAAAATGTCCCCAGACACTGACAAATGTCCCTGGGAGGGAAAGAAGGGCAAAGTTACCCAACTGAAAGCCACTGCCTTAAGGAAAAGAAAACAATAAAAAGAACCTTTTTTGTTGCTTCCCAAGACAGTGTAAAGATTCTGTTTTTTCTGGGAAGTTATTCTGTAGGTTTTGCTGAATAAGGTTACTCAGGACCTTTAGACAAGTTCAATTACCATATTCCAGAACTTGTCAAATGCAACGAGGAAGCCTGTGCAGACGCCCCGAAGTCCCTTGAAAGTGCGGATGTGAACATTCACCTTCACCCCTTCCCGGATACAACGATGGAGTTCACCCAGAGGACTGCCTTCGTGCACTGAAACAACAGAAGAATAGTCAGCAGAGCATGAACATCTGCTCTCATTCCCAGGACTAATAACCAAGACCACCCATCCATCTCCAGCAACACAAGGCAGCACTGTGCAGTGGCAGCCTCCCGCATTGTGGGAACAGAAAGGCCCAATGGGCGATATGGCTGTCACAAGCAGCACACACTGGAATGAGACCAGATTCCACCACAATGTGGATAAACCATGTGAATGGCTATCATCCAAAAGTTTCGCCTTCTGTACATCCCAGAGTCTATGATTCTAGGATGCATCATCATTTAAAACCTTTCTGGGCAAAAAAGAAATACCATATTAAATGTACACAGCAGCTAGATTCTTCTCATTCTGTGTCTTGTTAAGACATTTTTTTAGGATGATTCTCATGAGCCACATATCCAGCTTGAGCCCTCTAAAGCACCAAAAATCTTGTTCATATGTCTGAAGTGTTTCAATGCACATCACCTCCACACTAGCAGTCACAGACCTGCTAGTATTCCAAGTCTTGCTGGGGGAAAGGCACCGGCTGAACAATTGGCTCCCATGAGACTGCTGATGAGCAGCATGTAAAAAGAGCAGTGTGGCAATGCATAAGAATGCTGGGATTATACTATCAGCTTTTACTATGATGGATTCTTTTTGCAGAGCTTGGGAACAGAGATCAATTTTTTTATTACTTCATGTTAATTTACCCTCCACAATTTGCTGCCTATACTATATAGTGTATACAATCTCTCAAAAGAAAATCACACACATACACATTCCCTCTCTCACACACACACTCTCACATTCACGCATACACAGTCTCAGTCTTTCCCTCCGTCCCAAGTTTGCAAGGCAGAATTCTTTGGAGGTTACTGCCACTGAAAGTAAACAAACAAAAAATGACTGTTTCTAGTGGCACAAAAATAGAACAACAATTCTGCACTTCAGTTTGGATAACTCTGTTGGTTACTCTTGACCTCATTCTTCACTCATGGATAGGCTTATAAATTATGGCAGTGATAAAATAATAAAAGAAAATACTCTTGGAAGAAAGTGACATAAGGTGAGAAGTAGGAGCTTATGTCAGACTGAAGAGGCAGCAAGAAGGCACAGGTGATACAAAGTGGCAGAAACAGCAGCCTTGGAAAGGAACGTGAGAACCTTGGTTTGACCTTCATCATCTACCCTTCCTCTAGCAACAGTCTAAAATTCTTTGACCCTTTGATGTGTGTGTATGTGTGTGTACAAATATCTGGATATGTGTTACAAACTGTATTAAACCCAACATTGTAAACAGCTTTCAGTGTGACCTTGGTAAATAATTTTCTCTCTACAAGTCCAAGTTTCCTCATTCACAAAATGAAGCTAGATGACTGGTTAGCTTCTAGATTCAGGAATAAATCTCCATAATTCAATTTCTTAGAAACTGATCACAGAGCCTGGATTACTCCCTTTGCCTATATCCACGTACACTGCCCCCACCTCACTCCCTTACACATGTGTTTCCACAAAGAGCGCAAAGACCATTCTGTTCCTAAGCTGGAAGAAAACAGGGCACTGCTTCTCCCTGTACACCCCCAAATCAAAGAAGAAGGACAAGCACGCAGCTTAACAAGTCCCTTCTTCTAATTAAACCAATAGGAAACTCAGGTCTCTCATCTCTCACATCTGTGTCTTTCTCTTGATTTTTTTTTCCCTCCCAAAAATGTAGTAAGTTGTAGTTCCAGGAAGTATCTCTCTCCTTCTGTGATCAAAGGTTACAGCACCAGCACCACCTATCAGAGCAACCTGCCAAGGTGAAAATGAGCTTCACAATCTGAGCCTCTTTCCAGCAGCCTCTGTGACAAACTCTAAATAAATATGAGCTAAGCTAATAAAAACTTAATATGACCAAAGGCAAAAAAAAAAAAAAAAGCGCCACTTTTTTTGCAGAAAACTTTTCTTCTACATCCCCATTTCCAAGCCACTGTGCTTGGGCAACAGCCTCCCAAATCCAGGTCACTTTTTAAGCTCCACTCTTACTTTTCTCCCTGCTCATGGCCATCACAGAATTCAAACAATAGATTCTCAGTAACTAAGATCTTTCTCCTTCACAACCAACCATATCACCATCATCACTGTCACCATCATTATCACTAATTACTAAGCCCTCAGTATGGGCCACGCCCTGTGGTAAGTTTAACTTTATGTGCCATTATTTTCTCTAATCATCACAACTAACACATAGGTAGACTTATTTCCCCTCAGTCTATAGATGAGGAAATCAAGGCTCAGGAAAGTTAAAATAATTTGGTCAAAGTCACCTACCTACCTAATAAACAGCTGAGCCAACAGTCAATAGAGGCAGAGCACATGAGCCCTGACCAGAGCTTTTGATGATAGTCTACCAGGGACATCTCACATTCACTGAGAATTTTCATGCATGTTAAGGAAGGTTATTGTAAATGCTTTAAAGGTGTTAACTAACTGAAAACTCACCACAATAGAGTCTATCGCTGTCCTCCCATTGCAGATGAGGAAGCTAGGGCCTGAAAAGTCTAAGTGACTCGCCTAAACTGAAACAGCTGGCAGTGGGGGAGCTGCTGCTCACACAGAGGCAGTCATACTGCGTTCTTCTCCACCCCCAAATGCCTTTTACCACCAGAAACTTAGCTCCCAGCAACCTCTGCCCTGAGAGAGTACACTCTTTTGCTTAAGAGCACACTCCATGGTTCTCACTCTCTGTCATCACAAAGTCGAACAGAAACTCTTCGGGCTGGCTCTTCCATGGATTCCAGTAACAAGTCCCGCTCTGGACCCAAATTCCACTCTCACTGCTCTGGACACAAACCCTCAGACTCGCACGTGCAGCGCCCTCCACACACCAAAAACGAGCACGCAAGGAAATACAAGAATGACGTCCTCTCCTCCTCCTTCCCTGAGACGAGCATGCGGGGTAGGCACAGAGGCCCTGGGGTTGGACAAACCCAGGATTCTCAGCTGCAAACTAACCAGTTGTGTGACCTTGGCCCTAAAAGGTAATAACTGAGCCTCAGTTTCTTCATCTACGAAGTTGTATCGAAGGGCAAAATGAGATATAATGCATTTAAAAGGCTGAGCAAAATGTAGAGCACATATGTGCTCAATAATAGTAGCTACAATTAGCAGCAATAAAATTATCACCTGGCTTACAAAGGGGCATAAGGAACCTTTTGAGTTGATGGAATTGTTCTGTATCTTAACTGTGGTGGTAATTTCAAAACACTTTAAAGGGGAGTATTTTGCTATATGTAAATTACACCTCAACAGCCTGATTTTCAAATAATTACTGTTATCTGGAACTGTGGTCTTCCTTGCCTTCAAGACCTAAAGTTAACTCTTACAGGAACTCTTTCTTGAATACATCTAGTCTTCATCCATGCTTGTTTTTGTTTTGTTTTGCTTTCTGAAGGTCGTTAACTCTCTGTGATGCCTACCCATCTCTGTCATGTACACACACAGTACTGGGTCCAGTGGCATGACTAAAATTTTCAGAGCAAACTGAGGCCCTGATTCCAGGCATATATGTTAAAGTGGTAAATCGACAAAGCTGGGCTTCACACTCTGCCAGAACAATACAGCAAAGGTGCTCCCCAGGTAAAGCTAAAGCCCAGCCACCTAGAAATTTCTTTTTTTTTTTCTTTTTTAAAGATTTTATTTATTCATTTAGAGAGAGTGGAAGGGAGGGAGAAAGAGAGGGAGAGAAACATCAATGTATGGTAGCCTCTCACATGGCCCCTCACCGGGGACCTGGCCGGCAACCCAGGTATGTGCCCTGACCGGGAACCGAACCAGCGACCCCTTGGTTCTCAGCCCGAGCTCAATCCACTGAGCTATACCAGCCAGGGCTAGAAATTTCTTTTCCTTGACAATCTCAGTAGCAAAGCAATAACTGGCAAAATGGAAAGGAATGTTACATTCTGAGACCTGGGTGCATTTCAAAGACCTGATGTGGCAAAAAGTAGAGGCAAAACCAGGTCCCCCAAACTGCTCTTACTTTAGGAACATGATACCCCATTTTTGTGTTACTGTGGGACAAGCAATCTGGGGTGAACCCTAAGCTTGGGCAAGGATGCTCTGGCAAGGTGAATCCCCTGATAGGGGCATCCCCAACAGCATACAGCTTTTCAGGATGTTTCTCTAAATAAACACATTTCTAGGAATAAAACAAAATACACCCTTGCTTAGCACAACCCTCCACTCTGAAAGCAGGGTTATAATAATACCATAATTCAGCTATCAGGATAAAGATGCTCTGAATGGCTAAGTAGGTCATTGCATTCACCCGGCAGATGTCAGAATTGTTCACCAGATGACTAAAGATATAACCCTGGGATGTTTTTATTCCATTTATACAGGACCTAATTCACACATTAGCAGCCTCTGCTGTTTACAGCTTCGCTCTAAGGATCTATTAGGAGGCTCCCAGAGCTGTAAAACAGTGTCTGTGTTTTAGTGGCATTTGCTCCTGCTGCATTCTAGCACTTGAGATCTGGCAAAGTGAACAGGTGCATATCGAGAGCCTGCGGCCCTTCTCCTACTTACAGCACCAGGAGAATGAGCTGTCACTTAACCTGCAGGGGTTGAGGTTATGTCCCCTGAGCCATCTGAACAGATCTCCCCACACTCCCTTCCATCCTCCCCACACCCCACTGACCACTCACTCCCCTAATGCATCACCTTCTCCGTCTGTGGTCCCCAAGACCTCCTGTCACCTCTGCAAACCCTTCCTATGGTCTCCAGACCCGCCCCCCCCCCATTCCTGCAGATGCTCTCTGAAGGTTTCTCATCATCCCACCACCTTTGCAGACCGACACCCATTACCTACGCAGACCCTCCCCATAGCTCCCAATCCCCTCTCCAGCTTCTTCCTGTCTGCCTCTGGGCTCGTGCGGACCCTTCCTCACTCTGGACGACCACTCCCATTTCCCACAGAACTCTAGCACAACCCCTCTCCCCAACAGTCGCTGACTGCCTCGGCAAACCTTCACGAGACCCTTCCCCTAATATGTACAGACCCTAATACGCCAAGCCCCCATCGTCCCGCAAGTGCCCCTTCGGCCGAGCCACCTCTCGGGCAGCCAGCCAGTCCCTCGACCGCGCCCGCCGGACTCACAGGGCATTCGCGTGAGCACGTTGCGCGGCGCCTTCCTGCTCCGGCCCGGAGGCCGGCGGCTGTTCCGGTCGGCCTCGTCCCCTTCCTTCTTGACCACCATGAGGCGGCGGAGGCGCTCAATGCGCTCGGGGTCTGGGGCGGGGGCGTCCGCACGGCGGCGGGTCCTGCTGGAGGGTCGAGCGGCAGCGGAGGCCCCTGAGGCTGGGTCTGTGCCCCGCGCCCGCCCGCGCCCGCCGCCCCGGGACCCCGTCCTGAGGAAGGTCTCGTACGCGGCCACGTTGTTGAAGCAGGGCGCGTTGGGATAGGGGATGGGAGGCAGGCGGGGCGAGTACAGGGCCAGCAGCGGGTCGAAGCTGTCCGAGTTGACATCCAACCGCGGGCTGGGCGGGCGCGCCGGGCTCCCGGCGCCAGGCGACCTCGCCCCCCTCTCCCGCTCCTCCATGTTTGAAAGGCCCGCAAGCTGAGGCCGATGGGAAGAAGGAGCGGGGCCGCCAGAGGGCGGCACTGCGCAGCCGCGGAGCGGAGTCGCACTGCGCCGGCGCAGCCGCGGGAGGGCAGCACCTGTCCACAGTCGGCGACCCCGGGGGAGTGGCGCGCAGCTGCGGCTCGTCAGGGCTCCCTACGGTCTCTGCGCAGGGGTGACGGGTTAATGTTTTAATGCTGTGTTTCCCCATCTGTATATCACTTAGCGTGTTCGTTAATACTCCAGATTCCCTGGAGTCGAGTCCGGGACCGGTATGTTAACAAACTCCCCAGGCGTGTCTCTTATTCGCTGGGACTGCTGTTTACTCCTAGCTTGAGCTGGCAGGAAGAGGGCTAGAAATGTCCCAATTTGCTTTCATGCTAAGTACCGTTGCGGTTAAGTCTCCCTAGACTCAAATTACTTAGCTTTTCTGGGTCTTCACATTCTCATTTTCAATATGACTAATAGTTGCTACGTCCTAGAATTGCCCTAACAAGGAAGATATAGTGCAGAATGCATAAATGCTCTATGAATGTTAGCTAATATTGGTTAAGTGCAGAATGAAATAATAAGAGTGGGTGGATCCCTGTCCTCCATTTCCTACATCCTATTTAAAAAGTAATTTGCATTAACACAGGAATTTTAGTATTAAAGAAAAATCATTATATCACTGATTTCCTAAGCGTTGCTGAGCAACTGGAGGAAATGATCCTGCTCTTGGAACACAGGATGAAGGATTTACAAGACTGGTTGTACTTTATACACTCTGCTCAGGAAAACATTTTTTAACATTAAGATGATAGTCTTCACTAAAGGCCCAGGTATTAATTATCCCCTCATTCAGCAGAGGTAAGATGTTCCAGTTACCTACAGGCCACAAAAATCTAATTGCCACCACTCCTCAAAGCTATCAACTAGTATATAGCACTACACCAGCTGCTTTTGTGTATCTTAGTTTCTTTAGATTTGGAAAGGAAGCCCGAGAGAATACTATTCTCTACCCTAAAAGAGCAAGATGACAATGATTATACAACTGCACTATACATTGGAATGAATATACACAAAATAACAAAAACCACCAAGCAATAATAGCACTATAGATTTAGTTATGGCATGAGTATTAAGTCTAGGATATTCATTTGCTCAAAACCCTGTGCCAAAACAAAACCCAAAGCTGCGAACTGCTGGCAATTCAAGCAACAAGTGTTTGTCCCCGAATCTTATGACAAAACCAAGTGATAGTCTTTGTAGTATTGCATAGCATCCATTGAAAGCACATTTCTTTGGATGGTTTTGACTTGAAAACTTGTACTTTAATGCCTATGTTTTGATTTGAAGTGCTATAAATTTACTTATTTGCCAGTCAAGAGCTACATTATTTATTGCCTTATTTGGCCTATCACAATATACCTTATAGCCCAGAATGTGGTGTATCAATGACCATAGGCATCAGGACTCTTTAGAAAATTATTTAAAAAGCAAATTACAGAACCCCAAATCTTCATGGGGAAATATGGAGACATTTTAAACAAGCATCACAAGTACCTGTGTGCACCCAGAAACCTGTGAACCACTGCCATGATGAAAGGTATGCATGTTCTGGCTTATGAAGACACACACACACAAGACTCATATACCGTGTGTGAGAAAAATAAATGAAAAATTAGGCCTAGGGAGCTGAAACTTTTATTTTACTTCTCAAAGAGATTTTATCAATTGCTAAACATGAGCCACATTTCCTGTTCCTGTGGAGGAAGAACAGGAAAGGAAAACACAGCATGGACAGATGGGGCATCAATTGGTGAGGGGTGAGACCAGCCGTTGCTTTCAAAAATACATGTTCTTCTTGGCTGTAAATTCTGCAATGCAAGACCAGGCACTGGGACATGGGCTGTGTCTTAATTAGTTCTCAATAGAGCCAAATAACTTCTTTCCTCTAAAAGGACAAGAGGCAATTTGAGTTCTCCCACCACCTGTCCCCACTAGCCTCCCTGTTCAGAGGCCAACAGCTGGGCAGCATGAAATTACTGCTGCAACTTCCTGGGGACCTCACCCATCCCACCTCCACAAGCCAGCACCAGGTGGAGACGTTGGGACTCCACTGACACCTGCCCTGGGTAACCCCGAGGGGAGTGTTGACCCCTCTGCTCTGCAATTCAAATGTCATTGTTCTGATTATACAAAAGTGACCCCAGAATCTTTTTCAGGAAGTCCAACAGATGACAAGGTGACTTTAAAAACAAGCATCTAAAGGACATGGAGTAAATGTTTCTCCCTGCTAGTTCACTCATTCTCACATTTTCTTCTCAAATATACGTATGACTTTTAGAAAGACGTAAGTGGCCTTGCAAACAATGCTCCTGGCAAGACAATGATCATGCTGATTAACTCCACAAAATCAACCTATGGGCTGTCTAAGGACATCCAAACTACTCATTTATTCAGCCAAGGCTGCCAACTTGGAGACTGACACCAAGCCGAGTTTTCCCTGGAATTCCTAAATTCAGAGACAACTGGCAGGCATTGGCCTACATTTATCTCTAGGTCTGCCAAAGAAGAATGCCAAGTAGATGGGTGGGAAAGGTGAGATTTAAGGTCACTGGATTCTCTAGTTAAGAACAAGGGTGCCAGAGTAAATTCTGGGCTCATTTTGTATCATAGGTGGAAAGAGCTTGGCAAGTTTTTGTAAGTCTTGTGCCATAATCTAAAAATGATTCATTCAGCAAGGCATAAAATAGTTCTGACTTTATAAAAATAGTACCACAATTTTTTTAAAAATGTACTTCTACCAAAGGAACCATGTTCTAACACTGCAAAAAAGGTGTTCCACTTAAAGAACAAGATCCCTCACCCCATCCATGCATTCCTGCCCTGCTCCCCTCCCAGCCAGAGTCATGTCATGCCTGGGACACCGTTCTGGGTGGTAGGGATACTAGGGCCACCTAAGGCCAGAAGACTTGGGGGGCCTTCCATGGTTAAGCACAGCAGAACAGGAAAGCAAAAGGTCAGCTGTCTTCATCTAGAATCTCTGGGTGCTCCTTCCAGAAAGCATCCCCGATGATATCGCAGTGCAAGGGCACTGGCTTGGTCCTGGTTCGTGTCACTGCCACCTTTTTCCCTTCCATTTCTGCAGGCAGCTTAACTTCTTTGGTCGTAACTTCTCCCACCTACAAGTAAGTTAAAATATTGACACTGTAAACCCAAGAGCGGGCTTGGGAGAGAAGGGGGAGATGTGAGGGAGGTTTGTTTTCTTACTTTATATACTTCTGACATATATATAGTTATCAGAGATACACAGATCCACATATATCTCAACATACATGAGTTATTTATAATTAAAAATACTTCTAAAAAGAGTTATGCTGCTATATTCTGAAAGAACATCTCAGGAACAGAGATTTCTTGTTCCTTGTTAGCAATAACTATAAAATTTTTTTTAAAGAATAACTATAGAATTAATGGTAGTTTTGTTTTCCCACCTGCATTAAGAAGTCTCCAAAGAACAAATGTGCTTTAAAAAAAAACTAGTAAAAGAGCTGAAGTTGCTAGTGGAATGACTGACTAGCTCCCAAGGTTCCCCACCTTAATACTTGAAAACATTCATTTCAGAAAAACTACTTTGGATAGAAATACATTTGGAAATACATTTAGAGAAAGTCATGGTGGCCAGGTACAGAGGGAAAATACTGGTAGAATGAAGAATTTAGGTAAATGCACGGACTCCTTACACAACATTAAGGTAAGTATGAATGTCTGGTCTGGGGAATCTCGTGAGTATTCTGCAAGTATCAGAATCCTCACATCAACATCTCTTAGGGCTTCCTATTACAGTGCCCCAGGATAGACGGACCATTTAGTGGTATTACCCAGTGTAGGAGAAAATATTTAACTGTGTTATGAATGCAACACTCCTTATACCTGTACTATAACCCTTTACAGGGTTTTATTTGATTTGAGGAGAGATTATGATACAGAAAAATAAGTGTCACAGGTCTAAAATTCTGTGATTTTACTTACAGGAGAGATTCAAGATCACATAGTTCACTGACAAACTGATACAATGGGCATGGACTGACAAAAAAAATTACTGAAATAGTAATCTGTAGCTTCTTGTTTTGGGAAGGATCTAACTTGTGTTAGCAGCTGCAGTCACGGCAGCACACAGGTAGCAGGGAAGACAAACTCGGGATGGGCACAGACCCTCTTCTTCCCTGACCTCCATTTTTCTCAGGGCGCAACAGCATTACCTTTTGCCATATCAACACAGTCCCTTTCCTGCACACCAGTGGCTCGTTATTGTAGTTGATGTTGAATTCAGAAAACAAAATCTCATTCTTGTCTGCTGCAAGAGTTCCCTGGGAAAATAAAAACAGATATACAAAGCTTTGTATGTCTTATCTCTACCCTAACCATACCATTCCACCTCTACTAAACCTTCACAAACAAATCAAGAAGTGGAAGTGTTTAACCAAACATCTTTTGATACTGAAGAATCTGAATTTTAAGAGCAGTTCCAATGTCTGGATATATAAATTCAAAAAATTCTTGTCTGCTAAGCACTATGCTGTATACCTGAAACTAATACAGAATAATATTGAATGTTAAAAAAATAATCTCTTCTTTAACATACAGTGGTTTCACAAGTCATGGCTGTGATGGGGGACAGGAATACTGAGACCCCTATTCTGTACTAGATACTTTGTTTATTTGCTTATTTGATGCTCATAACCATCTCCATATTAGAAATGAGGACTCTGAAGCGTAGAGTTTACACAAATTGCCCGAGACTATAGGTTGCTCTTTTTCTTCTAAAAAGAATCAAAATCTAAACTTGGCTCTTCCAAGCTGGATAGACCTATGAGTATTCCTATTATTGCTATACAGCATCCAGCAGAAGTAACACCTGCTTGAGTGTGGTTGGTAGGTAATAATATGGATGTAGTAATTTATAGTTTTAATTTGAACATTTCACCTAAAATGTCATATAGTGTGCTTAAGTATGATAATGTTATGTTACAGAATTACATGCTTATGATTTTGTAATAAAAAGGGGGCATTATTTGTGCCAGACCCTGTATATAAATCTTCATCATCATTTTAGTAATGGAAATCATTTACTGAATAATTATAAAGGACCAAACATTGTATTAAGAACTGTTACATTCATAATTTCATTTCAGAGTTAGTTATACTACAAGTAGCACTGTCATCTAATAACAAAAGCCAGTGTTTATTAAGGGCTTACAATGTGCTTTGTACTATCCTATGTGTTTTACATGCATCACATGATTTAATTCTCACTATAACCTATGGAGTTGGAACTATCACTCTTTACATTTTACTTCTGAAAAACTAAGTCAGAGGGGATAAAATCAAACAGAAACACAATATGAGTATGATTACATAACTCCCAGCACCTAGACACTTTATAACACATTGGGGTCACGGACCCGAGAAACTGCAGGTGCCCAGCAGGGCCTGGCCATGAGGGAAGAGGTCAGGTGGGACTGGCAGAAAGAGGAGAGCACATGCCCTGTCTAAAGAGGGCAGTCAAAGCTCAGCTCCAGCCAAGCACTACCACGTGGGAACGCAGGGCCAGTGTCACTGCTTCCATCTTCCAGGGCAGGACACTGAGGCTCAGGGAGTGGAAGTAACTCACAGAGCATCACAGAACAAGCAAGCAGCAGAGCTGCCACTAGTCTGATTTTTATATGCTTTCAAAACAAAGCTGTAGAGAGAGCTTTAAAAGAATGCAAAATATCATGGGAGAGACTACTGTTAAGTATTAACACAGTAAGACTTTTATACCTGTAATCTCTCTTGGGCTTGTACTGGTGTTAGTCCAGACTGCTGTACGAGTGCCCAGAAAACTGTATTATAGAGATTATTGATGTGACCTGTCAAGAGAATAAAGTAGCACTGTTTATACATATATGATCTTTATTCAGTATTCACGCTTCAAAGAATATGAGAGCCCCACCTCTATCCTTTTTAAAGGAAAGAGGTCTCAGAGATATTTACTGACCTACCCAAAAACAATACACAGGAAACATGGGGGGAAGTGGGCAACCAGAAACACACTTATTTCCTAAGAGTTTTTATTCTGTCATTTCAGTTATGCTTCACACAAACCTGTTAACTTGTCCACTAAGCTTAGGTATACCTTCCAGGTTATGGGATTTACACTGTTCCCACCTCTTTTCCAGTTCTTCTGGCAAAATCAAGATACACCAAATGAGAAAGTCTCACAAATATTTCAGCACAGTCATGTAGGACAGGAGTCACATCTCAAATCCCCCGAGTAGGTGACCTGCCCCCCACCCTGAGAGGGAACAGGACTGGTGGAGACTGTGGCAACTTACTCGTGTGTGTGTGTGTGTGTGTGTGTGTGTGTGTAAAGGCAGCAGCCACTGCAGAGGTTCTGTCCAACAGTAAGTGGGAATATAGGCCTACTACCACCAGATCTTCCAATTAAAAAAAAAAAAGCTGGAAATAGTATTTACCTGAAATCTCCCAATTTTTCAATTATTTTCAACTAATTACAAATTTTTTAAAAAATATTTCATTCCAAACAAAAATACATGTGAGCCAAAACTGTGCCAGATTACCACCTCTCAATCTGGAACTAGTGGTTTAATCGCATCTGTTCAATTCCTTTCACTTACAATCTGCCTGCCGCCAGCTGAGGTAGTCCTTTAAGGTCTGGTTGTTAGGATACAGCACAACTCTTCCATCAAAGCCCGGAGGATACAGAAGGGGCTGGTCCTCAAAGTAATCCGGCCAATAAAACACGAAGCTGGAGGCGAACTGGGAGGCCACGTGAGTCATAAACTTACTTGCGAGAGTAAGGCACAGTGGGTGGAGCAAGAAAAGAGAAAAGACAAGACATTAACTCAACACCCTGATAGGGCTTGTGGGTGCGACAGAGAGATTACACAAACCGGCCAGCAAACCTACAGATAAAATATGAGGGATCAAGAAAAACTACTTTAATATTTCAGTTATGTATTTGAAATGTAGCCTGCCTCTCCCCCTAGTCCCATAAATAATTTGCTAACATGAATTTCATTCTCTGTACAGTATAATGCGAATTTACGGTTCAAGAGGTATTTTTTCCTAAGTCTTGAGCGACATCATTGTTATAAAAAAATACCAATTTATTATGTGATTTATTTCCTGCAAGAGTTTGAAAATACTCAAATACGAGATTTGTCTGTTTTATCTGAAATGCTCCTTTATTAAAAGTTTATGCAATACTGCAATACCTGTGTAGACTGTCACCAGCTAAAGCCAAGCTATGAATCATATCACATTCCATGGTCTATTTCTCTGGTCTTAATGTTCAACGCCAAATCAGTCCAGAATCTAAGGTGAAGGGGAATGGAGCAGAAAGAATCAGATACAGAGGGATATGGAATGCTCAGACACCAGATCGAAGTACAACAGTCTGAATGGAAATACACAAAGATTGTGTCATTGCAAACACCACAGACATCATCTGTGGTCTTCGAGTCTGAGTTTAAGATAAGCAGAAATCAGATGGTGACAGGACAGATTCTGAAGGAGCTGGACCATGGGATTACCTGGCTCTTCTCTTAAACCAATTGCTTTTCCTCTTGAACACAAAGCTGTACTCATCACTCTGTCCATAAGCAATCACGATGTCCTCCAGTTCTTCCATTACTGTCTGGGCACATTTAGTCATTAGGTGGAGGGCACGGCTGTCATTAGGTTTGGCAAAGTTGTGCTTCTCAGAAAACCTGAGAGAGAAGAGAGAGAGAGAAGGGCCTGGATGCAGGAGAGCTTGTCATTGACACCACAGATCAAAGAGGCTGTTCAAAGAGGAAAGTGCTGTAACGGTCCCAGGAGTCCAAACATTCCACCAGCCATGACCTAATCCACCACCTTAGGAATTCAGGTTTTTCTTGTCCTGACCAGCTAAGAAAGGGGATGTAATTGTTAAACCTCAATTCCCTTTTCTATAAACTAGGGATAGAGAGTATTTACTTTATAGAATTGTCCTGATGATTAAGGGAAGATAAGAAGTGTTCAATAAATGTTTGTTACAGTAATCATTATTAAAATCGAACTTTTAAAAAAAATATATTCCCACCTTTATTACACTTCTGCCTTTTTTTTTTTTTTTTTTTACTTTTTTTCCTCCTGAGCCCAGTCCATGTGTCCTGCTCCTGATAATGAAACAAGAACATACTGTCGTGTTGCCCACAGCAAGGCCTAAGTGGGCCTCTGAAGAGTCAGCACTCTAGCAAAACGGCTGGGCAACCGGCTGAAGAGCTGAAGTTCCGTGCCCGAAAGTGACTTTTCCACAAGGTCCTTGCCACAAGGTTTCTACTCACAAGTACCCCAGCCCGCTTCTCACCAGCGGGACACCCTGTCGCCTTTAACACCCAGACCAGCTCGCGTCCAAACATGTCATAGCCAGCATCTAGAATGATGCTCAAAGCCGCGCGCTCATTGGTTGCTGCGTTACTCCAGTGACCATGAATCTGGGCCCGCGGTCCCGGTCGGATTTCCCCGGAAGCCTCGGCGAGCCGCGCTGCCCAGAGCCCCGCTCACTCACCGATGGAAATTCCTGCCATCCAGCCGCACCACTACCCAGCAGTGGGGCAGGCAGGTGTCGTCCGTTTCGAATTCCCGCACGTACTCAAACTTGCTCTTTGCCATGGTCACCCCCACTTTCAGGCACCGTTTCAGAGTAACAGAAGCGGAAATCCAGCAATCACGAACCTTCACGGTGCAAGCCAACCACATGCCCGCCCCAACCCCGCCAACGAAAAGACCAGAGAGCCCGCCTCCGGAAGTTCCTACGTCTCCTGTGGCCTCTCTAGCCTTAGAGGAGGTCGGCACATTTCTCGCCTCTCCTTGTAGTCCTTAATCCACTTCCGAGCCTGGAAGGAGGGTTCAGATGTTCCCCTTCCACTACCTGCGGTTGTGGCTTTTCTCCTATTTGTGATGAAGTTTTAAAAAAATTTCCAAGTTTGAAGTGTTATGATCTTTTTCTTCCAAAATAGAATTTATTAATTTGTTGTAAGAAAATGTAAAATATACAGCCCTGGCTGGTGTGGTTTAGTGAATTGAGCGACAGTCTGTGAAACAAAAGGTGGCTGGTTGGATTCCCAATCACGGTGCATGCCTGGGCTGTGAGCCAGGTCCGGGTTGGGGTAAGAGGCAATGGATCCATGTATTTATCTCCGCACATTGATGTTTCTCTCTCTCTAAAAAAAAAAGTAAAACATAAAATGAGTGTTATTTAAAAAAATTTAAGATATACAGAAGAGCATAATTAATACTTCATTTATCTCCCCTCTCCACGTCAAAGTTATTGAAGCTTTTTTCCAGTCTCTTTTTGTGGTGTGTTTTATACAGGGAACACACAAACCTGTAATACACATATAATTTTTTATATTTTTCTACTCTACTTGAGTATTTTCAAATGTCATTAAATATTCAAAGAAAATGGACTCTAAATTAACTTGGTCAACATTTTCACAATTAAATAATCCTAGACCCGATGTTTTATTTATTGTTGCCATAGATAGATAATGCAATAGTAACAATAACCTATTATTTGTATTATGCTTTATGATTTATTAATCTCTTGGATTCATTACTTACATTGTTGGATTTATCCTTAAAATATTATTCAAACAATATAAAAGGATATGTGGTGGAAAGCATCTTACTAACCCCTATCTTCCTACTTTAGGCAATTACTATTTCCTGTTTCGTACATAATCATCCAGTGAGAGATACAGATATATAGATGATACACATAAGTACACATTATATATAAGTATGTATGTACATATGTATATGTCGGAGCAACAGGATGTTATTTCCTTCCCTCCCCACATGTCCTTCTTCTACCACCTGCCTTGAGCGCCCACCCCACACCCAGGACAAGCAGTAGCAGTGGGTGGAGCCTTCAAGGGGAGGCAAGAAGAGAGGACTGCTTCCTCACTTGCAGCTGGCAGCTGCAGCGTTTTCCTGGTGTTGCCATTGTCGGAGGGCACCAAGAAAGCCACTCAAAGATTCTGACAGGTGTCATCTCTCCTGCTCCCTTCAAGTTTGGGGACATATGTGAATGTAGACACCACTGACTATGTCACACCTGGATTTTTCTGGAGCCATCCTAGCCAATAGATGAGAAGGAGCAGGAATGGAATGTGCTGAGGAAAGGATGGGGTAACTCGAGGCAGTTCTCCCTAGCCTTCGAGGCCTGGAAAAGATCATCACCACCACTCCCATAGGAAGGAGCTCAGAGGTTACAGGGGGAGGGAGGAGCTGGGAGTTGCCTATGAAGTCGTCCTGCTAAAGAGGGTTTAGAGACAGAGTTGAAAGAGCCAAAGGGAGCAAGGCTACTCCTCCTCAAGGGATCCTAGGAAGATCCTGCTGATTCAAAGAACAGCCTCAGGACAACCAGGCACCATGCCAAGCAGGAAGAGAGAAGACCTTCCACCACCAGGTTGATGGCCAGTTACATAAGGAGGCCTCTGACTCACCTACCTCCTGGCCCACCCCTCAATGGGATGGGAATTAAGCCTTGAAAAAAGGGGGCTGATCCATAGGATCTCAGAACCAGTCCACACCTCCCACCTCCATTCCAGGTTGTTGGAGTGGGGGCAGAGAAAAGGGCGTCCTGCTCCATGTCCCTTTAGCAGTAAGCCTGGCCTGTTCTGGGGCCAGGGAGCAGGGAGGAGATAACAATGCTTGTTATAAAAAGACAAATACTGAATGATTCCGCCTACTCAAAGAGGTGCTTAGAGTAATCAGATTCATAGAGAAACAAAGTAGAATGATGGTTATTATGGAGTAATGGGAGTGGGGAAAGGTGAATTGTTTAATGGGTGTAGAATTTCAATTTTGGAAAAGATTAAAAAAGTTCTAGAGATTGGTTGCACAACAACATGAATGCACTTTACTGAACTGTACTTAAAATGGTGAAGATGGTAGGCCCTGGCCAGATAGCTCTGTTGGTTAGCATATTGATTTGAGGAACCAAAGTTGTGGATTCAATCTCTGGTCAGGGCACATACAAGAAGCAACCGATGAATGCATGAATAAGTGGACAAATCAATGTTTCTCTCTCTCCCCTTCCTCTCTGAAATGAATACATTTTAAAAAATGGTTAAGATGCTCAGTTGTATGTTATATGTATTTTACACAATTAAAAAGATCCTGCACACAGCAGATATTTATGACCTAACTGGATACTGACCTCTATTTTAAAAAAATTTCTATTACTTAGGAGCTCACTTACTCACTGAAGCTGACAGAAAAAAAAGTAATTGCCTTTGGTATGGAAGTCATATTTTAATTTGTCTTCCCTAATGCTGACTCATTTCATTTGTACTAAGAGCTGCATTATGTAAATGAAATTCATGGACAGGGAAAGAAGAAGAACTAATTTGTCACTAAAGTCTCCTTCCCCACTCTGAATCACCCTAATGAAATTTCTGGCTGGAAGTAATATACAGTATTGCTTCCAGGAATGGACTGCCTGGTTCTGTCATGGTTTCGAAGTCGTAGTTTTGCCTGTCCAGAATCCCTTGTCCTATCTTCTGGCAATGGCACCCCAACTGTCCTTTCCCCACCCTCCAGTCATCTGGTTCATATGAGGACAACACCATCTCACCTATGCTCTGAGGGGAGCACATTACCAGACTGCTTAGGGTCTGCAGTGCCTCAGTGTGAATTACAAAAAGGGCCCCCTCTCCAGCAGGCGTAGTAGTGCACCAGTCAAAGGATTGGTATTCCTGAATTGGATTTCAGCCCCTGCTTGTGCTCTTTGAATTGAACATTTGCACAATATCTGTGGTGGCCTCACCAGTAACCTAGACTTGGCCAGTCTGCTCAGAGATGTGCACGGGTCTCTGCTAGCTCAATGAGACCATCTGGATACTCTACTGGAATAGCTGGAAAAAACAGTCTCTCTTCCTATTAGAATTGCTACACTGCTGGCCACATTGCCTTCAAGGGGAAGAATCTGTCCATGAGTTAGGCCTATATAGCAAAGGATAAAAATCTGAGAGATGGGGAAAAAATATCTCTGATGACGCTGAGCATCTGCCTGGAGCCAGCACTACTCCTAGACTCAGACAAGTTCCAGAAGGGCAGGGGCCTCACTTAATGTTTTCCAAAGCTGTATCCCCTGTGCCTAGAACAGTGCCAGACACATGGGAAGCGATCAACAAATATTAGTTGAGAAATTATGACAATAAAGTCCTTTTTTTGTATATGAAATTGGGTTTTTAGAAATCTCAATTCATTGGGATAAAAATAAATAACTTCATTTCCCCTAATAACTGCTCTCTCATGTCCTCCTCTCCTGCTGGTTAGCAATTCCGATAAAGAATCTTGAGCAGATCCCACACCTGCCTGGTCAGTAAAACGTATTAGTGTTAGTATTCACATACTGGTCAGGAGGACTGTGTTGCCCCAAGGCAGGCAACTTTCTCCCTCAGTCCTATTTGTGCTTGTATCACCTCAGGTTAGAAAGGTGATTTACGTAACAGATCCAGTTCTAGCCTTTTTAACACAAGTCTTTCAGGGCCTAAACTTGTAGGGGCTCTTTGAACTTAGAAGTGGGCTACTTCACATCTTACTTTCTCAGTATTGGGCCTTAGGTATAACTTCCGAACAACAGGAAAAATCCAACTCAACATCTTTTTAATGGGATGGAGTTGTATCAAAAAGTAATTCATATAGATGAGATGATCTTGACATTTTGGATAAATTCAAGAATGTGAGTAGTACATGCGAGGTAGATTGAGCAGCGTGAAGACCCACAAAGAGGTGGAAAATTAACCTGGCGATGGTGTGAAGGGTAGATGAAGGTGAAGACAACTTGGAGGCAGCTAGCCAACTGAGAATCTACTTCAATATTTCAGATACACAGTGCTGATTAAAAGGAAGAGATAGATGAAAAAAGAAAAGAAAATGTTTTGAGGTCCTAAATCACAAAAAGCCTTAATCTTTTTTAGAAAAGGGAAGGCATTAAGAGATCGTGAAATAATGTGGATGTTACTATTTGATACAGAGACAGCGCCACACTCACCACATAACTAACCAGGACTTATTTATAAGGCTACATATTGAGTGCCCCATAATAATTTGGCCCTGAATGTGCCATAAGTTGGTAGTGAAATTTATACAGGCAGATATATTTCAATTTTTCTCCAATGGCTCAGCCAGTTTATTGAAGAAGGAATTTGAAATCTTCATATCCATATAAAAGTGGAATCTGGAATGTGAACTGCTTTTCTATTTATGCTGTTACTCATTTTTAAGGAAAAGAAAATAAAGTTAAAAGAAAACCTATACATTTTTAAGTTAATTTGCTTGGGAAAAATTATTTCCTAATTCAAATTCAGAGACCATAGCAGAATCAACTTTCAAAAATCAACAAAACAAGAAAATCAGGGGAACTGATAGTTGGTTCTTTGAAAAGATCTATGAAATTGATGAAATTTTAGTAAAATGACCAAGAAAAAAGGAGAAAAGATACAAATTACCAAAATTAAGAATGAAAGAGGAAACATTCTGAACCCTAGTGAAACTGAAAGGATTATAAAGGAATATTCTAAACAACCTCATGCCAACAATTTGACAACTGTCGAAATGGGCAAATTTGTAGACAGAAATGATAAAATTGACTCAAGGAGAAATATTAAATCTGAATAGACCTTTATCAAAGACATTAAATTATTTAATTCTGATATTAAAAAATCTTCCTACAAAGGAAAGTCCACACCCAGATGATTTTCTTTACTGGTGAATTCTATCAACATTTAAGGAACTAATAATACCAATCAAACACAAACCCTTTCAAAAATAAGAAAGAAAGGAACATTTCAATCTCATTTTACCCTGATACCAAAGCTGCAGACAAGGACATCCCAAGAAATTACAGAACAATACTCTTCACGAATATAAATGCTAAAATTCTTAAAGGAATAGCAATTGGATCCAGTCACGTATAGAAAGGTTTATATCATGACCAAGTGGAGTTTATCCAAGTGGAATGCAAGTTAGCATAACATCTGAATATCAATTAATGTAATGCACATATAAATAGGATAAAGCAGGGATCAGCAAACTACAGCCCAATGGCCAAATCTGGAATGCTTTTGTTTTTGTAAATTAAGGTTTATTGAAACACAATCACACCCATTCATTTACATGTTGTCTATAATTGCTTTCATGCTACAACAGAGTTGATCGGTTGCAATGGAGATCATAGAGCTCACAAAACCAAAAAACTATTTATTATATGACCCTTTCTGGAAAATGTTGCCGACCCCTGGAATAATGCAGAAAGCCACATAATCATCCCAATAGATGTAGAAAAAGCATTTGATAAAATCCAACAAACATACATGATTGAATTCTCCACAAACTAGGAACAGAATGAAACTTCTACGTAAAACCTACAACTATCATCAAACTTAAAGATCAAAGATAATGCTTTGCCCCTATTGTTGGAAACAAGGATGTCCACTCTCATCACTTCAACATTGAACTGGAGCTTTTATCTAGTGCAATAAGGCAATGGAAATATACAATCAACAGGAAATAAAGTTAAGAAAACAATTACAGCCCTGGCTGGTGTGGCTCAGTGGATTGAGTGCCAGCCCGCGCCAACCAAAGAGCTGCCAGTTCCATTCCCAGTCAGGGCATATGCCTGGGTTGCAGGCCGTGTCCTCAGCAGTGGGTGCGTGAGAGGCAACCACACATTGATGTTTCTCTCCCTCTCTTTCTCCTTCCCTTCCCCTCTGTCTAAAAATAAATAAATAAAATATAAAAAAGAGAAAACAATTACATTCAGAACAGCATCAAAAAATATTTAGGAATAAATTTTACAAAAGAAGTGTTCACTGGGGATTACAAAACACTGTCAAGAAAAAGACAATACTCTGTAACTGGATTGTAATGATTGTTACGGAACTTCATAAATTTATTAAAACTCACTGAATTTTACATTTAATTGTATAAATCAAACTTCAATAAAGCTGTTTTTTATTTAAAAATTGCTTTCTGCTGAAAACACACTTCTCATACACTGTTCGCATTGCTGTCACAGAGGATTGTCATATCGCTTTTTTTGAATTACTAATTCAAATTGAATTAACTAGCCTTGCCCAAAATCAACACTAACTTATTTCTTTGCCTCTTTTATCAGCCTCTGTTTATGCCTATACTTGGCTTTATCAGTTAAACCCTAGATCACTAGGTTAATACAATTTTCATAATAATTCTAAAATAATATTTGCCTTTCTCACTATAATCTCTCATGAATGTACAAAGAAGCTTTCTAGAGCCTATATGACATGTGAATCACAACAGACTGAAAGCAGAAGCAGACGTGAGAATACAACTGCATTTTTTAAATTAAGCCAGACATTAGATTCACAATGCCACTGTCCTAATTTTTTGGAAAACAGTTTTATCATGGAAATATGTTAACATGTAATGGGATTAGTATTGATATCTTAATTAATTGATAATTAAATATTTTTTAAAGTCCTCAGTTTTTAATTATAATACAGCAAATACTGATAGATAAAAGCTCTTTGTACTCTTCAGTCTTTTGCATGTAAAAGTTTCCAGATGATAGGGAAACTCAAGAGTTAAAGATTTTATACAGCAATACATCAAAAAGATCATACACCATGATCAAGTGGGATTTATTCCAGGAATGCAAAGTTGGTACAACATTCAAAAATCAATAAATGCGATTCACCACATAAACAGTTAAAGATTTTAGCTGTAGTACTTTGATAGGCTTAAGTGACCAATGCTTGTGGAGAGCTGTTATTCCAGGAACTGGAAAACGTGACCTATGTGACTCCAGGTGGTAGACAAGCAATTCAACCTTTGCGCCCCAGGGGGTCTGCAAGCAATAGTGTCTGAGCCACGGTGCTCCAGGGAGGGAACAGTGGTGAGGCTGATGAATTGTTGATCATCAGATAAATACTAGTAAAATTGCCTCAAAACTGCACCTCTTACCTGATTAACCTTTTTTCCAAACCCCTTACCCTTTTCTTCTTCTTCTCAAAAGTTCAGCTTGAGGTGAGATGTAGAGATGAATTTTAAGGTACATAACCTGTCATATTCTCAGATCACCAGCATCTGAATAAAGCGCCCATTAAGATTCAATCCCTGTCTACCTATTGGTTCTGGTAGTGACAGAGAGAACAAACAGCAACTTTTCCAGTTTCACTGAGACAGAAAAGTTTGAGAACCACTACCCTTGGGTACCTGCCAGGTGTAAAAATTCCTGTTTGCTACATTTGACAACGGAGATTAGAAACCTTCTGTTTCTCCCTCCCTTCCTCTCTCTCTAAAAATAAATAAATAAGTAAAATCTTTTAAAAAATAAATTTTTAAAAAAGAAAAGAAAGAAGGAGAATTGGGGCAGCCCTGACCAGTGTGGCTCAGTTGGTTGAGCATCATTCCACAAAGCGAAAGGTCAGTGGTTCAATTCCTGGTCAGGGCACATGCCTAGGTTGTGTGTCTGATTCCCAGGTAGGTGCTGGTAGCATGTTATGAGAGGCAAATGATTGATGTCTCTTTCCCTTTCTCCCTCCCTAAAAGATAGTCTGTCTTTATTTTGCTTGTTATCTCAGTTTGTTCATTAGATTCAACATATGAGTGAAATTATATGGTATTTGCCTTTCTCTGATTGGCTTATTTCACTTAGCATAATGTTCTCCAGATCCACCCATGCTGTTGCAAAGGGTAAAATTTTCTTATTTTTTATGTCCAAGTAGTATTCCACGGTGTAAATGTACCACGGTTGTCTTATCACTCATCTACTGATGGACACTTAGGCTGCTTCCAAATCTTGGCTGTAGTAAATAATGCTGCAATGAATATAGGGTGCCTATATTCCTTCAAATTAGTGTTTTGGGTTTCTTTGGATAATCTACCAGAAGTGGAATCGCTGGATCATAAAGCAGCTTCATTCAATTTTTTGATGTAACTCCATATTGCTTTCCACAGTGGCTGAACCAATCTGTGCTCCCACCAACAGTGCAAAAGGATTCCCCTTTCTCTACATCCTTGCTGGTACTTGCTGTTTGTTGATTTAATGATGATAGCCATTCTGACAGGTGTGAGATGATATCTCATTATGGTTTTAATGTGCAATTCTCTGATGATTAGTGATGTTGAACATCTTTTTCGTATGTCTATTGGCCATCTGTATGTCTTCTTTGGAGAAGTGTCTATTCAGGTCCTTTACCCATTTTTAATTAGATTGTTTTATTTTGGTGTTGAGTTTTATAAGTTCTTTATAAGTCTTGAATATTAAGCCCTTATCAGATGTATCAGTGAGTATGTTCTCTCATTCTGTAGATTGTCTTTTTATTTTGTTGATGATTTCCTTTGCTGTACAAAAACATTTTGGTTTGATGTTGGCCCATTTGTTTTTTTTTTATTTTGTTTCCCTTGCCTGGAATGATATATCAGATAAAATATTGCTATGAGCATTGGCCCTGAATCAAGGCCAGCAGTTTGCTGAAGCTGCTGGTTTCAAGCAGGAGCCTAAAGCATTATCTTTCTGTGGTCTGTTGGGCATTTCAGAGCTTAGGAAATGTAATGGTCAATTCATTAGAAAGAGATATCTGGAAAAAAAATATTGCTATGAGCAATGCCTGAGATTTTGTTGCCTATGTTATATTTTATGATTTTTATAGCTTCAGGCCTGACATTTAAGTCTTTAATCCATGTTGAATGTATTCTTGTATGTCGTGTAAAGAAGGTGGACTAGTTTCCTTTTTCTGTGCCTATCTGTCCAATTTTCCCAACAGCATTTATTGAATAAACTCTTTTTAGCCCATTGTATTTGCTTGCATCTTCTGTCAAATATTAATTGACTATAAAGTTATGGGTTTATTTCTGGGCTCTCTGTTCCATTGATCTATCTGTTTTTATGCCACTACCATGCTGTTTTGATTATTATGGCCTTATAAAAGAGTTTGATATTAGGTATCAGGAGTCCTCCAACTTTGTCCTTCTTTCTCAAGACTGCTGAATTAACTGAACTAACAAGCAAAACAGAGGCAGACTCATAAATGGAAAGCAGGTTACAGTTCTGGGGGGGCAGTTGAGGGGTGGAGGGATTGAGCAAAAAGAGAAAAAGGACTCACGGACACAGACAACAGTGTGGTAAGTGCAGGGGAAGTAGGAGGAGGGCAGGGTGGAGGTGGAAGAGGGTATAAGGGGATAAATGGTAATAAAAATATGATAAAAACATATGCCATGCATTAAGTTGTACACAAACAGTTGTAGCATCATAATAGCCAAAAGGAGGTAAAACCCAAATATCAACTGATGAATACATATTTAAAATGTGGTATATTTATACAATAGAATATTATTCAGCAATAAAGAGAAATGAAGTTCTGACATATGTTACAACATAGACAAGCCTTGAGAACATTATAAGTGACAGAAGTCAGTCACAAAGGACCACATAACAACATATAATTGCAATTACATGAAATGTCCAGAATAGACAAATCCATCAAGACAGAAAGTGGTTGTCTATGGCTAGGGTGAATGAAGGAGTAGCAGGTGAGGATAAGAAGTGCAGGATTTATTGGGGGGGCAGTTAATGAAAATGTTCTAAAATTGATTATGGTGATGCATGCAAAACTCAGTTACAACATACAAAAACCATTGAATCATACACTTTAAGTGGATGAATCATACACTTTAAGTGGATGGACTTATGGTATATTAATGGTGTCTCAGTAAAGCTTTTTCAAAAACTTCTTCAAAATAAATAAGAGAATTGGGGCAAGTCTTTCAGAGAAAACTTGTCTTGGTTAAAAATATCTATTTCAAGGTAAATTTATAGCTTTTAGTTAGTACATCATTTAGAATATAGCAAATGTTAAAAAATACAAGACTTTTTTGTTTCCCTTGGTGATATTTAATAATATGTACGATTGTGGTGATATTTAATAATAATAATAAATAATTATACATTATGGTAAGAGCTTTAAAAGAAGTGATAGAGAGAGGTATGGTTACATAAAGGAGATTTGACCTGATTTTCAGAGTCACAGACTACTTCTCTGAGTAAGTGCCAATTGAGCCCAATTTGAAAGATGAGCTGAAGGAGTTAAGGGAGGACTAGCACTGGGGGCACATCCAAAGACTTTGAGGTAGGAGAGAGTATGAGGAGAAGCAGTATGGCTGGTACCCACGGTGCCAGGACTAGAATGGTGACTAGGAGCAGTACTAGAGCCCAAGCTATTTGGGGCTTTATAGGCTTTGTCAAGTACATTAGACCTTATCAGGTGGCCAATGGGGAGCCCTGGAAAGATTTGGGAGAGTGGAGTGTGATAGAACTAGATTTGTATTTTTGTAAGATCCCTGGCAGGTAGAATACAAGGGATAAAAGTAAAAAGCAGGGATACTATTTACAGGACTACAGAAATATCCAGGTGAAAGATGATGGACTCTTGGAACAGAGCAATGGTGAGAAAACAGAAAAAAAGTGGATGAATTTGAGACGTAATATGCAAGCAGGGTCCACAGGACTAGTGATTACAGTTTAACTAGCACAATCACACAAACACGGCCCAGCAAGGGAATTAACTAATGGGGTTATTGAGAAGTTGCAAAATTTCCTCCTTTTCCCTTTGGCAAAGACCCAAAGGCCCCTGTGATGGTCAGGATCTATTGTGTACCCTTACAGCGCAAACAAACCCCAGGCACAAGGCTGGGTTCCCCAGACCATGCAAGGGACTCACACGACTTTATCGCCTGGAGGTCAGCGACGCAGAACCACACAGTTTCCTGGCAACACCATTGTCTGGCGCTTTGGGCGGGGGAGGGGTAACTAAGGACAACGGCCAGCCCTAAGAGAACTTCGGAAGAGAAGGAGAGTCAGGGAAAAATGGGAAAAATGGACAGCACGTGCCGCGGCCGCGGCCCGGGCCATTGCGGGTGATTCGAAGCTCCGCACAAGGCGAGAGTGGAGGGCGGGAGGAGCCGGAGAATGCGCCTGTAATTGGCGGTACAGGGGTACTGGGACGCTTGTGATTGGGCGAGGCCACCACAGAGGGATTCTTTTTGAACCGCATAGGGTTCTGGGTAGCAAAGGCCTTGGAAGGGTCTTAACCGAAAGAGGGAGGGCGGAGGTCGCCAACAAACGGCTGAGCTCACAATCCGGTCCTGGACTAGGCCGGGGCGACCCTCTGCCCCTATGGAGAGAGCCAGGCGGGAGCCGCCTCAGCCACGCCAACTGCCACGGGCCACCCCGCCGCGCCCACTGCGCCCCGCTCCGCCCCAGCCGCCGGTCGAGGGCACCCCCTTTCGGGCAGCGGCCGCGGAGCCCCCATTGTCGCCTCCAGCCCCGTGCGCGGCCGCCATTGCGACCGTGGCCTCGCCGTGCAGGGAGGCGCCGGCGTCGGGCGTACAACCCTCAGCAAGGCGGCTGTTAAAGGTGAAGCCCGAGCAGGTGTTACTACTGCCACCAGGGCCACCATTGCCTCAGGCCCAGGACGAAGACGCCAACGCATCGCCCGCGCAGGCGCGGCTGCTGCAGCTCAGGCCCGAACTGCTGCTGCTGCCGCCACTGCCCACATCCGAGGGCGCCTCCTGCAGGCCCGAGTTGCAAACGTTGCAGCCCAGGGCGCTGCAGGTCAAGGTGGAGAAGCAGGAGCTCGGGCCGGACTTGGATCCTTCGGTGGGGCCTCGGAGGTTAGTCGAGGTGGGCCCGAGGACCTCCAGGATGGCCAAGGCGGAAGGCCCTGGGTCGGCCCTGGAGAGTCGCCGAGGGGACCGGAAGAAGGGCAAGTTGGAGGCGGAGGAGGTAATGAAGGACGCGGAAAAAGGCTGGGAAGGCAAAAGTCTGACGGCCATCAGAGAAGGAATCATCAAAACCGAGGAGCCTGAGAAACTCCATGAGGACTGCAGGCTTGACAGGGAGCCCGCGTCTAATGGGCTGCTCCATGGCAGCAAGGAGGTCTTCCTGGCCCAACCGTCCAGCGCCTTTGGGCCGCATCAGCAAGACCTTAGGATCCCTTTGACTGTCCACACCGTCTCCCCTGGGGCCCAGATCCAATTCCAGGGACCTCCACCTTCAGAGCTGATAAGATTGACCAAGGTCCCCTTGACACCAGTGCCTCTTAAAATGCAATCCTTACTGGAGCCTTCTGTAAAAATTGAAACCAAAGATGTCCCGCTCACCGTGCTTCCCTCAGATGCAGGTATTAGACGCCAGGGGAATCTGGTTTTCAGATTTCGTCTATGTTGCCCCATAGCTGACATGTCAGCAGTTCAGAAGCCTAAACTAGAAAAATAAAATCTTGGAACCGATTCTTTTCAGGGCAAAGCCTGCACAGGTATCACTTCTGATTGACTTGTACATATTCCAGTAAAATACACTAACACGTTCAAGATTACCAAACTTTTTTAAAAATCTGTTTTGAGACCCAGTGAAGCTGAGATTTAGATGTGACTAAAGTTTACACACAAAAATAGAAATATTTTTGCTGGATAATACAAAGCCCTCAGTTTATGTGCTGCAGATAACACAATTAAAATATCGTATTATAGTAGCTCAATATTTTTATGTGTAACAGGAAGCAGAAGAAAAAATGGTGCTTAATGAAAAAATGGTTATTATTAAACAGGAAAGTTTTCCTGAATTTAAAGTTGACTTTTCTTCTTTAAAAATGTATAGTGAACATTCTTCTAGGAGAAACTAGTAACATTTTAGTTTTATAAAAGCTAAGGACTTAGAGAAATTTGGAAAATGAGAATACTGTAGAATAAGTTAGAAAAATTGTTTTCAAAGGAATGACAATACTTAACTGTGGTAACAACTATAAGTAAATATTTTATTTCTATCCATTATTTCCAAATATTGAGTTAGAAAATTCTTGTTTTAAGGTTTAATTTGGACAAAACAGTATGCCAGTGAATGTCATGGGAAGTCATATTAATCTTCATATTTTCATTAACTTTTATATTTATTGTTTTTGTTATTTTCTTTACCTATTCTTTCTTACCCCACCTTTTATCTTCAGTAGTTTTTAAATGTTTTTATTCTCTAAAGGAAAGAAATGGAAGACTTTCTTCACAATACTTATTTCATTCTTTGTGCACTTTAATTTGTATATTAAGTAACCCTAAAAAAGAAACAATATAAGAAGTTTATAGACAATTGTTTTTGATAAATTATATAAGAGATGTGAATTTAGTCAATTTCCTTTATTTTGATTTCAGCTGGATGTGTGACTCTTAAAAAGTCACTTTTATTAATTTTCTCCCAGGACGTGGGAATAGTGTTGATGACCCATTTTGATAGGAGCTTCACCTTCATGATTAAATAAAGCAAATATAGTATTATAATATTATAAATATTTTTGCTTCAATGGGCACTACAGCAGCATGTAAATGAGTTCCTTTCAACATTTTGAAAACATCTACCTAGTGCTAGGATTATAGTTATCAATAAATCATAGTTCTTGTCCCCCATTAGTAGAATATTTTTAGTGGTAAATAAAGTAAATGTTAATGATTTTTAGAAGTATTGATAAAGTTCAAAGAAGTAATAAGTTACTTACTGTCTTCAACACTATCCCACAATTTCTTCAACAACACATTATTTTGAGGAACAGAGCCATCCTAGCTGTAGTTTAGAATGCTGAGTTTAGGGGTGATGAGGAGTTCTGGAACACTGGCAGTTCTTTGGCTATTTAAGTGTATATTTTCTCCAGCTACTTAAAAAATCAATGTAAATGGTGCATTTCACTTTGAAATTGTATGTATGTCTGTGACATGTTAATTTAGTGTCTTAATTTTTATCACGTAGGAATACCAGATACTCCCTTCAGTAAGGACAGAAATGGTCATGTAAAGCGACCCATGAATGCATTTATGGTTTGGGCGAGAATCCACCGGCCAGCACTAGCCAAAGCTAACCCAGCAGCCAACAATGCAGAAATCAGTGTCCAGCTCGGGTTGGAGTGGAACAAACTTAGTGAAGAACAAAAGAAACCGTATTACGATGAAGCACAAAAGATTAAAGAAAAGCACAGAGAGGAATTTCCTGGTAATTAAATGAAGCAAACAAAGCTAATTTCTTTTAAGTTAATTTATTTAGGTAAAGATTAGGTTAGGCTAAGGTTGAAGAAACAATGTGTAATGTTTTTCCTAGTTTGATATGTACAATAAAAAACAACGGCTAATAATATACTAATGATGGAATTGTTACTGGGCATCAATTTCCTTAAACAGAACCAAGTAGAGGGATATCTGGTCTCTTATTTGCTAGCTAATGTAAACCAGGTGGCGCACAGTTTTACTGTGGTCCTGATGAAGTATACAGATATAAAATTATGAAGGTAAAACCTCCAGAATTCTAGGCTATAATATGAGGGGGGACCCAAAAAGGCTGGAATTATTTTCCAAAAGGTGGACCCTTTCTGGTAGAGGCTTCCTCAACTGGGTGAGTGTTCTAGGAACCCATCTGTAGCAGTGTGCCAGCTGGTGGTGTTGTGAGAAGCTGCATATAGCTTCAGTGAATTTTTTTCTGAAGACAGCGTGTTTGAATATTTCATGATGGGCAATTTACGAATGCATCTGCCCGCACTGCACTGAGTGTTCAGCAGTTTTTGTGGCCAACATTGTAACCCATGATTCCAAGAAGACAAAGTCAAATGTCTTATACCCAAAAACACATAGAATCTGTAGTAAAATCAGCATTAAGGGCATCAAGTTTGAATCCCAGTGCTTTTCCTCTACCTATAAAACAAGGCTCCAGTAAGACAGTATTCATGTTCCCTGTTTTCTTCCTTTCTATGAGATACAAGTGTCTCTATTTCACACTGAAAAAGTCACTAATGAACAATCACTATTTCTATGCCTGACTTGGGAAGAGTTACTCACCTAGACTTGGCAGTCTCCAAGACCATAAACCACCTAATTTCCTTCCAAAGCCAGAGGAGTGGAGCTACGGCAGTAATAGTCACAGTATAACCAGAAGGTTCAGCAGTTTTTCTACCATGCCAAAAATGGCATGACTCCCTCATGCCCCACCCTTTCTATTCATGTGATCTCACCCTCAAGCAACCTTTTTTTGCTTCCCTGGATGAAAAAAGTCCTCAAAAGGAAATGTTTTGCTGATGTGGAAGAGGTGAAACAAAAAATGGCAAAAGCACTAAAAGGCATCAAAATCAAGTTCAAAAACTGGTTAGAGCAGTGGAAAAAACAATTCAGTAGGTATACTGCATCAAATGGAAAGTATATTGAAGGTGACTGAAGTTTAAATACATAAGAATAAATGCACACTTTTTTATAAATGCCATTTTGAAGGGTCCTCCCCATACTAGACAAATGAAGTTTGAAAATTATAGCAATAGAAAAAATGCAATGTACACTTAAAGACAATGAAAATGTAGGTATTAACATAAGGCCATGCTCTATTTTAATATTATATGGTTATCAGAACATAGTCCTGCATTCTGGTTGATAGATTTATCTTCACTATGATATAGTTTGAAATGAATTCCGATTTCCTCCCCAGCAGCAAGGACATTAAGATTAAGCTTGGGTAAATGCATAGTGGACAGCAGGCAACATGACTGTGCATGGTAGAAAAACAATTATTTTTTTCTAAAGTATGAGCAAAGAGGTTGGGGGGGTGCGGAGAGGGGGGCAGAGGCAGGGATTATAGGAACCAGCTATCCTTCTGGTTATACTGTGACTATTACTGCCGTAGCTCCACTCCTCTGGCTTTGGAAGGAAATTAGGAGGTTTATGGTCTTGGAGACTGCCAAGTCTAGGTGAGTAACTCTTTCCAAGTCAGGCATAGAAATAGTGATTGTTCATTAGTGACTTTTTCAGTGTAAAATAGAGACACTTGTATCTCATAGAAAGGAAGAAAACAGGGGACATGAATACTGTCTTACTGAAGCCTTGTTTTATAGGTAGAGGAAAAGCACTGGGATTCAAACTTGATGCCCTTAATGCTGATTTTACTACAGATTCTATGTGTCTTTGGGTATAAGACATTTGACTTTGTCTTCTCGGAATCATGGGTTACAATGTTGGCCACAGAAGAATATGGGTATATATGCTAAAATACACAGTAGTAGTATTATAGAGCTGGAAAGATAATTTAGACAATAACCTATTTTTTAAAAAAACAAATGTTATAGACTTTTCATATAGGGTGGGGCAAAAGTAGTTTTACAGTTGTATGTGGAACAGTTTATTCTTGCATTATTCATTAATTACGGTATTATTTTTCATACCAACAACTGTAAACCTAATTTTGCTTCACCTTGTATGTAAAGAACTATTTAAAGGCTAAATGGGGTCTGTATGTTCAAATTAAAAATAGTTTATCTTCTTCTATAGGTTGGGTTTATCAGCCTCGGCCAGGGAAGCGAAAACGCTTCCCTCTGAGTGTTTCCAATGTATTTTCTGCTACCACACAGAATATCACCTCTACAAACCCTACAACGATTTATCCTTATCGCTCACCTACCTACTCTGTGGTAATTCCAAGCCTACAGAACACCATCATTCATCCAGTTGGTGAGTTGGTTTTACTGTAGATTATGAATTTTTAAATAGCTCTCTGAAAACTTTACCTCAAGTTGAAATTTCACTTCTGTTAGCTTAAGAATTTGGAAAAACAATATTAGGGGAAAATGGAGAAAGTGAAAACGTTAAATTGCAGAAGGAAAATGTCCAGTCAATGTCAAAGAACTAGGTTTGCCAGAGTAGAAAGTATGTGTATGACTGAACACCCCAATGTCTCATCGGTACCCCTTGTTACAGAAATGTCTTTGGTAGAAAAGAACATTTGTTACCAGCTAAAAGATGAGACCCTTCTTCAGTAACTAAGATTACAGTAATGGTTTGCAGCTCCCATTATTTACATTTCCATCTAGAAATGCCATTCTATGTTACTGAGGACTAAGAGCTTCTTGTAATGGGCGTGGGGAAAAGAGATCTGAATCAAAGGTGGCTTTCAGGAGCTGATGACTTGAGTGCAGTGACAATTCAATTAATACAACTTTGAGAAGTTTTGTGGTTTCATAGTAGTTTAGAGGAGGTTTAGATCTGCTTACACCAGGCCAAAGGTGGAAGTCTTGTTAGCTATAAGCTTGCCTGTTAGTTTGTTCTTTCTTCCATCAAGTCGTCCCTTCCTTAGCTGTCATGAACAACGGTCTGTGCCAGATAGTGGGGACATAAACATGAATAAAACAGTTTCTGCTCTCAGGCTCCCAGTTTCATGATTATGGTTGGGGTGGGAGATATGTAAATAATAATAAAGATTTATAATATTTTCTAAGAAGGGATAGATTTACAGGTTCTGGGGGAACAAAGAGGAGGGAAATGATTTTATTCTTGATTAATCAGGAAGGGCCTCATTAAGGCCTGTGCCCACGTAACCCTGTCAGCTGAGAATCAGGACAGCTTCATTTACACCCTGGTCCCGTGTGGCCTCTACTTCACTGGGTCCGAGGCTATTTGACCTGGTAAAACAAATGGATATACCCCTTAACTCCCTACCTCCATGTTCAAGATGGGTATTATTGGCCTTATCTGGAGAGAAGGAAGGATGGAAAGTTGTTATCTGGACAACGCTGAGAGGAGATCCACATTCCTTTGAGCCTCTGGCAGGGACATTTCTAACCGTTGAGTCTGTTCTTGGACTGCATCTTTCATGTTAACAGAGACCTAACTGCACCAGAATAACCTAGAGCATGACTATTGCTGTGGCTTCTCTCTCCATTTCTTTGGAAAAGATTAGCTGAATTTAGGTTAATGTGTCATTTGGGTAATTTAGTAACTCAATCAGCAGTCCTCACTTCCTCAGGAACAGAAAGATCAAATCAGGGCTGTCTCACCTGTCTTTACGAATCCTGACATATCTGCTGTGCCCGGCTGCAATAGTACTCCTTTCATACCTGTCACAAACTGACCTGTGGCCAGTCCTGTTCTCACCTGGGAATTTCCTTCTATATTCACGTTGAATGCAATGAAGTGAAATACTTTTACTAATTGTTTCTTTAGTTTTTTCAATTAAAAAATTAAATGTCATTCATAATTTAGTTTAATATACAGAGAGAACAAAAACAAAAGAAAAATGACACTAAAACCTGTTAATATTAAAAATAAAATTAATGTTTAGATAATAAAAATGCAAACAGTACTTATCGGTATAAAATGAAAGTCTAGCTTTTCCTATTGCTCCCCTGCCCTGCCTCCTCTCCCAGATGACCGCTCCTTAAAGGTAACCACTGTCAGCAGTTTCATAGGATCTCTCCTAGAAACGTTTGTACACACATACCAGCATTGTGTATATTTGCCTTAGATCCCATCATTCAATAATATTATTCATTTATTAAAAAAATTGTTGCATGCCTATTCAGTGTCAAGCAGAATTTAGAGCCCTGGAAATAACAGCAGTGCCCAGAACAAAAAAGGTCTCTCCTCTCATGGCACTCAGAATCTAGGTGAGAAAGAGAAACCAAAAAATATAGGTAAACAGATGACTTTAGTTGGTTCAAAATGCTGTAAGGAAATAAATAGAGTGGATTGATAGGGTGATGCTGTTAGGTTAAAGTAGTTACTGAAGGCTTCTAGTTGTATGGTTTATTAAATTTAACTGGAAAAAAACAAAACAAAACACATGGAGTGGCTCAGTTAATGCCTGACCTCTGCTATTTTTATTTTTGAAGGCGAAGCCCCGCCTGCCATCCAGCTGCCCACACCTGCAGTCCAGCGCCTAAGCCCCATCACGCTTTTTCAGCCCACCGTTTCCAGTACAGCTCAGGTGGCCGTCCAGGCTCCAAGTCTGCCCCTCCGCCCAGCACTCCCACCCCAGTGCTTTGCTGGGCCCTCCCAAACGGACGCTCATCAGCTGCCATCTGAAGCCAATCACTCTGTAAAGAGACCCACACCTGTGTCTCCCGAGAGCACCAACAGGCTTTCAAGTAGTGCAAGTACTGCCCACGCCAGATTTGCAGCCTCCACCATCCAGCCTCCTAAGGAGTACCCCAGCGTCTCCGCTTGTCCCAGAAGTGCGCCAATCCCCCAGGCTCCTCCTCTTCCGCACTCACACGTCTACCAGCCCCCTCCCCTTGGCCATCCAGCCACACTATTTGGGACACCACCACGATTTTCTTTTCATCATCCTTACTTCCTACCTGGACCTCACTACTTCCCATCAAGGTAAATGATCTTTTATTTCTTTTCACCTAAAAGTTCATACGTCTAATGAATTTTTACCTCTGAAGGCATCTCTTTTTTACTGAAAAGGAGACTTCTTCAATTCTTGTGGAATCTAATTTAGGCTACAGGCTGAATAAGGGCCCAGCAGTTAGCATAAACACATGAAAGGGGCTAGATGAGGACTGAGGGGAGGCACAGGGAGTACATACCCCATCTAACAGGGCAACTGCTATTTAGTTCCAGCTGACTGTTGCTACATGAGAAAATGGGAGCCAGTGTTGTCACATCTGATTCTTCATGAGAATAGTTATAAGGCACCTGAAGATCATTTAGCCAACCCCCCTTAGTGTATAGAGCTGTGTTTCTCAAACTTTTGTATGTGTATGAATCACATGTGATCTTTTTAAAATACAGATTCTGAGTCAGTAGATCTGGTATATAGTAGTATTCTATGCAAGGGTATTGTAGGCCTGATTTTCTGCAGTTCTAACAAGCTCCCAAGTGATGCCAATTCTGCTGATTTGTGGACCACACTTTGAATAGCAAGGGTATAGAGGAGGGCACTTGGGCTGAGAGGTTAGATGATTTGTCCAAAGTTACACTCCCTCTCAGTGCCCTTTTTAGCCCCAGAATTTCCCTTAGAAATTACCAGCCAAGGAATTCATCATCATAGGGAAGTATCTAGAATCATAGGGAAATGATTGCTGTTCCTTTCTTCTTTTTAGCATTTTGAGAATGAGACATATAATTCTCACAACAATCCTGTGACTTGGGTATAATACTTCCCAGTTTTTCAGATAAATTATCAGATTTTAAATCTCTTTGTTAAGGTCACACAACTGGTAAATGGCAGAGCCAGTAGTCAAACTTAGTTTGTCTAGCTGATTTTGAATTCCATGTTTGTTATTTTCATTGTATCAGTAAGGCTTCTCAGTTTAATAGCTCTTCTTGATTGGCAGCTGTTACTTGCTAGCAGAGATGAATATGAAGAATATGTACTTTTGAATGGAAATTCATGTAGTCAAATGGACTTTTGGGTGGGTAATACTTCCATATGTAATAAATAGATAAAAGCATAGGAAGTTTATCTTTCTTACTCATGACAAAGCTTATAGGAGTTGGCTGTTAATGTACAAATTATCTGGTAATTTAAAGAACATTTTACAAGGAAGCTCTGGAAAGAAAGTCCGTAGAAGACAGAAATTATATTTGTATCTTTAATGTCATATTGTCAATTAATAATGATGCTATTGGAGGAACCAAATGAGATGAATTAGTAATATAATACTGAATTTTATTTCATTCAAGGAAGTCAAAAGCAGTATCACAGCTATAAACATTAAGCTGCATATAGTTTTCCAAAACAGAAGATCAGCCTTATAAATTATAATTTTCTTTGATTGCTTTTCTAGCTTCTACCTGTATGTATATGATAATTTCCCCAAGGAAATGGGTAATCTTATTTATGCTAGTTTAGATAGTATATTTCAATAAAATCTAGCCTAGCTAAATGACAAAATTAATTGATTCCCTCTCAATTTTCCTATTGTCTCTTCTCACAACTGATTACAGAATCTTCTATAAAGAATATTCTCCCCTAATCTAATCTATTCATGTGTGGAATTATTTAGTACCATAAATGAAATGATGTTTGATATACATATCAACTATGTAAATATATCAAACATGCATATTTTTCAAGCAGTCCATTTGCCCTGTATATCTAGAGTAAAAATCAAAGACTTTAGCTATTTTGTCAAGGAGTCATTTTATAAAACAGATAAACTCAAAAGTGCTGATCCCTAGTTCTGAGAGCTAACTTCTTCTTCCTTCAAATCTTAACCGTCTTCATACCCTGCTTATTGAAATACTCTCTTTCTGTATTAATAATTTCTTAGATTAGTTCTTCTCTTCTCCCCCACCCTTTTTCCTCTTCCTCCTCCTCCTTGCAGTATTTATACTTCTACAAACAAAGAGATATCTAGGATCTTTATTCTGTTGGCCACTGAATAAATAAAGGTGTTTAAAAGTCTGTTGAAATTATATATGGAAAGGATATGAAAAACAAATGGGAATTTGTTAGCTTGAAATATATAGAAAATATAATTATATATAATTATGTATACATATGTATACACATGCATATATATATGCACATACATGGGAAGGTAAGTAAAACAAAATTCCCAGATTTATGAGAATATATAGCATCTTAAATATAAAATTTCAGATAACATATCAAAGGTTAAAAACAATTATCCTTCACCTTAGTTTGGGTCATAGGCCTATTTAAGAATTTGATGTAAGTTGTGGACTCACTTCCCATAATAATACACATCTAATCTGTAGACATGTACAATGTTTTGCCTAAAACTTATTTAGGAGGGAATTTAAAGACCCCAAACCAACGTGATAGACTCAGCTAACATGGAATACCTCTGTGGTAACTAGAAATTTGAAATTTAAATATGAACAATTTAATATCTAGCTAAATGCTACATATGAAATGCACCATTTCATTTGCTGTGTGGAAGTTTTTTAGTTTGATATAGTCCCACATGATTAGTTTTGCTTTTGGTGTCAAATCTAAACTATCATCACCTAGACCAATATGAAAGAGCTTATTGCCTATGTTTTAGTCTTAGAGTTTTATGTTCTTGTGTTCAAGGTCTTATGTTCAACCTTTTAATCCATTTTGAGTTTATTTTTGTGTTATGGTATAATGTAGGGGTACAGCTTTATTCTTCTGCATGTGGCAATCTAGTTTTTCATTTATTGAAGATATTATTTTTCCCCATATATTCTTGGCTCCTTTGTCGTAAAGTAATTGATCATATACATGTGGGCTTATATCTGGGCTCTCTATTTTATTCCATTGACCTATGGTCTGTTTTTATGTGAATAGCATACTATTTTGATTACTATAGCTTTGTAACATAGTTTAAAACTAGGGAGTATAATGCTTCTAGATTTGTTCTTCTTTCTCAAGATTGCTTGGCTAGTTAGGATCTTTTGTTTGTTACAAACAAATTTTAATATTTTTTGTTTTATTTCTCTAAAAAAAATGCCATTGGAACTTTGATAGTCATTGCATTGGATCTGTAGATTGCTTTGGATAGTGTGGAAATTTTAATATTATCATGGAATATCTTTTCATTTGTTTGTATTCTCTTCCATTTCTTTTATTAGTATCTTATAATTTTCAGTGTATGGGTCTTTCACCTTCTTGGTTAAATTTATTCTTAGGCATTTTATCCTGTTTGATGCATTATAAACGGGATTGTTTAAATTTTTCTGATAGTGTGTTGTTAGTGTATAGAAAGACAACTGGTTTTTGTATATTGATTTTGTATCCTGCAAATTTATTGAATTCATTGATTAGTTCTAACAGTATTTTTGTGGCATCTTTAGGGTTTTCTATTAGTAGATTTTTATAATCTACTAATAGAGACTGCTTTATGTCTTTCTTTCCAATTTGGATATATTTTATTTCTTTTTCTTGCCTAATTGCTCTGGCTAGGACTTCTAATACAATGTTGAATAAAAGTGGCAAGAGTGGATATCCTTGTCTCGTTTCAGCTTTTCTTTGTTATCTGTGAATACTTAACTTTAAATAATGGATAGACGACCATTATTTAAAATGGATGGTCTGTCCAAAAATGGATGACTGTCAGTAAGGAAATAGAAGACTGTACAGCACTGATCAAACCAACTAGATATAAATGTGTATTTATTATATATAAAATATTCCATCCAATAACAAAATGTAAATTTTCTCAAGTGTACATGATATATCCTGTAGAATAGACCATTGTTAAATCACATGATAAGTTTCAAAAACTTTAAAAGGTTGAAAGCATACAAAGTTTCTTCTTTAATTATGATGGAATAACACTAGTAGTTAATAACAAAAAGAAAAGTGGAAAATTCACAAATATATGGAAATTAAGCAGCATACTCTTAAACAGCCAATGGTCAAATGAGACATCATGAAGGAAATTAGAAAATATTTTGAGGTAAATGAAAATGAAAATACAACATACAAAAACTTAAGGGATTTTATAGTGAAAGCAGTGCTGATAGAGAAGTTTATAGCTCTGATGACCTATATTTAAAAAGAAAGATATCAAATCTACAATCTAACCTAACACCATCAGGAACTGAAAAAAGAAGAGCAAAGAAAACCCAAAGCTAGCGGAAGGAAGGAAATAATAATAATTACAGATAAATGAAATAAAGAATAGAAAAACAATAGAGAATTTAATGAAATAGAGAAAAGTCAACCAGTTGTTCTTTTTGAAGAGACCAACAAAATGGACAAAACCTTTATTTAGACTAAGAAAAAAGAAAGAAGACATAAACTATGAAAATCAGATATGAAATTGGGTACATTACTTCTGACCCTACAGGAATAAAAATGATTGTAGAACAATACAGTGAATAATTGTATGCCAACAAGTTAGGTAACCTAGATAAAATGGAGAAATAGATGAATTACCAAAACTGACTTAAGAGGAAACAGAAAATCTGAACAGACCTGTATCAAGAGATTGAATCAGTAATCAAAAACCCCCCCGACAAAGAAAAGTCCTGGATTAGATAGTTTCACTGGTGAATTCTACAAAACATTTAAAGAGGAATTAACATCATTACTCTCAAATGCTTAAAATGTTAGAGGGAACATTTCTAAGGCCAACATTACTGTTACCAAAGCCAAAGATGTCACAAGAAAGAAAATTGCAGACCAATATATCTTGTAAATATAGATGTAAAATATACTCAGCAAAATTATAGCACCCTGAATCCAGCAGCACAGTAAAAGGATTACAAACCAAGAACAAGTGGGATTTACCCCAGGAATGTTTTCAACATCAGAAAATCAATCAGTGTAATAATAGACTTCATTAATAGAATGAAGGCGCAAAACCACTTGATCATTTCAACTGATGCAGAAAAAACATGTGATAAAATCCAACACCTTTTCATGATAAAAATCGATTCCTAATTTCAAAGTTATTCAGAAAACTAAGAATGTAGAAGGGGACTTCCTCAACAAGAACATTTGTCAAAAGTCAACACTTAAAGTTTTAGTCAGTGACGAAGGAGCAAAGCTTTTCTGCCTAAGATTGGGAACAAGGATGCCCACTTGTATTTCTATACACTAGTAAAGAGCAATGAGCAAAGCCCAAAAAGGATATTAAGAAAACAATTTCATTTATAATAGCATCAAAAAAGACAAAATACTTAGGAATAAATCTAACCAAAGAGGTGCAAGACTTGTAAACTGAGAACTATAAAACATTGCTGAAAGAAATGAAAGAAGATCTAAGTAAATGGAAATGTGTATGTGTTCATGCATTAGAACACAGGTGGCAAGCACAAAGCCTGTTGGCCAAATCCACCCCTCCACCTTGTTTCTACCTGGCAGCAGCACCAAGCTCCTTGCCGCTAGTTAAGGAGTAGTTGCATTTATGCAGTTCTAAAATTACATTCGGCCCTTTGAAGGCAACTGCGAGGCTGATGTGGCCCCCAGTGAAAATAAGTTTGACACCCCTGCATTAGAAGACTTAATATTGTTAAGATGGCAATACTTCCCAAGGTGATTTACAGAATCAATACAATCTCTCTTAAAATCCCAATGGCTTTTTTTTTTTTTGAAGAAATGGGAAAGTTGATCCTAAAACTCATATGGAACTATAAGTGACCAGTAGTAGTTAAAACAATCTTCAAAAAGGAGAACAAAACTGAGGACTTAACAATTCCTAATTTCAAACTTACTGCAAAGCTACAGTATCAAACAATGTGGTATCAAGAGAATGAGAAGACAAGCCACAGATTGGGAGAAAATACGTGTGAAAGATATATCTGATCAAGGACTGTTATCCAAAATACACAAGGAACTCTTAAAATTCAGCAATAAGAAAATGAATAACCTGAATAAAAATGAACAAAAGACCTGAACAGACACCCTACCAAAGAAGATATATAGATGGCAATTAAGCATATGAAAAGATGTCCCTAATGTTCATTAGTGAATTGCAAATTTAAACAATAATGAGATATTACTACACATGTACCAGAATGGCCAAAATCCAAAACACTGACAACACTAAGTGCTGATGAGGGTGGAGCAAAAGAAATTCTTAACTTATTGCTGGTGGGAATACACAATGGTACAACCACTTTGGGAGACAGTTTGGCACTTTCCTACTAAACTAAAAATACTCTTACCATATGATCCAGCATTCACACTTCTTGGTATTTATCCAAATGAATTGGAAACTTATATCTATACACAAACCTGAATATGAATGTTTATAGCAGCTTTATTCTTAAGATGAATAGATAAACTATGGTGCATCTAAACAATGGAATATTATTCAGTGCTAAAATGAAATGAACTATCAAGCCATGAAAAGACATGGAGGAACCTTACATGCATATTACTAAGTCAGAGAAGCTATGAATAATATTTTATTTTTGTTTTACTTACCATTTTGTGATAGAAATTTTCATATGCTAAGCAGATGGACTAATCTCCATGTACCCATCCTCCAACTTCAACAATTATCTTGATTCATTTAGTTGTCCTCCCTTTTGTGGGAAGATGTCTTCAGTACTTTAAAGCAACTTACAGACATCATATAATTTCACCTGTAAATATCTCAGTATGTATATTTTCTAGTTAAGGATTGGAAAAAATGACCTCTACTATTTTTATACCTAAAAATTAATAATTACTTATTGTTTAATTTTTCTCCATTGTCTCAGAACAGTCTTTTCACAATTGGTTTTTCTAAAACAAGAACCAAGCAAGGAATACACATTGGATATGAGTATGTTTCTTAAGCCTCCTCTATGCTACAATAGTACTTAACCTTTTTAAAAAATACTGTGTGTTTATTGAAGAAACAAGAAATTATCTACATCCTGGATTTGGCTTATTTCATCCTTGGATATTATTTAACATGCTTCCTTATCACACATTTTTCCTGTAAAATGATAGTTGTATCTTGTAACTAGATAGATCCAGATTCAATTTTTTTCTTTTCTTTTTCTTTTGCAATGATACTTCATAGGAGGTTTTGTGTACTTTGTGTTGTATCACATCAAGAGGTACATAAAGTCCTTTTTATTAGTGATGATAGAATGATTTGTAGGCTCAGGAATTACCAAACTGATCATAAGTTTCCCCACCTAAAGCATTGCTTCTCAATTCTCTTCCCTGCTGTAGTATCACTTAAAGATCTCAGACCAAATAAGTCAGCATTTTGGGGGGTTAGAACCTGGGCATCAGTATTCTTCAAACGTTTCCCCATGTAATTCTAGTGGTCACCTAAGGTTGAGAAATACCAGTGTAATTATTTTAGTAACTATGTTGATTGTTACCTAGAACCATGAAAGTGTAAAATGGTGATTTTCTGATTTGATATTCATTCATTAGCTGGAATTCTTTTATGAAGAAAATTTTTCCCTCATCCACTATTTGATTACTCTGAAATATGGAAGGGCAGAATCAACTCTTGATTCTTTCCACATATAAGCGAATTTTGTTTTGTTTTGGCAATATCATATGAACAAGTGGGGTTTTATATATTTGGTCTGCTTTAATGCCTTATAGTCATTATTTATTGTATCTTTTGATTCTCAGTTTTTTGTCCAGTTGGCTTCAACTTTGCTCCTGTCCTTGATCTTTGATTTAATAGCTTTTTTTTTTCTCTCTGGCACAATGTGTCCCAGACTCATCTTGTACCTTATTTATACCAGACTTGGAATCAGCCATTTTACCTAGATGTCCAAGTTTCTTTACCTGAAAGTGATATTTTAGAAATATCAATTTGGACAATAGGCATGTTATTACTACTGAATTAACAGGTCTCTAAGCCTTTTCTGTGAAAATATGTACTTTTGTGAGAAACTTAGAGTTTAAGTTGGTAGAACTTTTAAGTTGATAGAACAGGTATTATTATCCCTAGTTTATATAAGGAGGCCCTGAGGTTCAGATAACTCAAGATTTACAGGTTTGTGGGTGGTGCAGCCAGAGCTAGTGCTGAGGTGACGTGCTGTGGGGGTCAGGAGAGCAAGCTCTGAGTCAGTCTGCCTGATTCTGTTCTACTCTTACCAAATATAGGACTTCGAGCAAGTAGCCGAATCTCTTTAAGGCTCCCTTCCCTCATCTATAAGGTGGAGAGATTATAATATCTATCTCATAGAGTGATTCTAAGGGACATTTGAGATAACATACATACTCCTTAGGCACTACCTAGAAAACATAGTAAATGCTTATTACATGCTGGCTAATATCATTATTCTGATCATTCTATTTGATGCTTTTTCCACTATACTGCCATGCTTCTATGGTTGATCATTTGCACCCATATAACCGTTAAGGATTACCCTTGTCTTAATTGATCATTTTGTTCTTTGGATATAACGCTGATTTTTTTATAACACACCAATATAGCCATGTGGTGTTTGCATTGTAGACTTTAGCACATGCCTAGTACATACCTAGATTTTAGACCTTTTTAAAACCAATTCTCCACCAACACATGCCTAGTGTCTTGCCTACATTCAGTCAGTTCAGAGAAAAATAGTGGTTGAATTGTTTCTAGCTGATGTGAATGCTTGGTGGGGCAGGGGGCTTGAAATACCCCCTTGAAGTATCTGGAATTCAATGGATGGAGAACCTGCAGGTGGAACAGTTACAGGAGCCAAGTCACAGTAGCTGGAAGCACAGCATTGAGGACAGAGGTATTAAATGAAAAATGCCCAGATGCAGATGTGGCAGTAGGAGTGGAAACCTGAAACATTTTAGAAACTTTGCCTCACATGTGTGATAGTTAACATGGGCAAGGTCCCTAGCACTTAGAGACACAGAAGCACTGAATAAAGAGTATTTTCAAAGAGTTTGAGATGATAATTTAGTAGTTGATCATACTTATGTTTTTATTTTTATTTATTAAAATACATTTTACTGATTTTGCTATTACAGTTGTCCCATTTCCCCCCCATCATTCCCCTCCACCCTGCACACACCCTCCCACCCACATTCTCCCCCTTTAGTTCATGTCCATGTGTCATAAGTTCTTTAGCTTCTACATTTCCCACACCATTCCTGCCCTCCCCCTGTCTATTTTCTACCCACCATCTATGCTACTTGTTCTCTGTACCTTTCCCCCCTCTCCTCCTCCCACTCCCCTGTTGCTAACCCTCCATGTGATCTCCATTTCTGTGTTTCTGCTCCTGTTCTAGCTGTTTGCTTAGTTTGCTTTTGTTTTGGGTGTGGTTGTTAATATCTGTGAGTTTGCTGTCTTTTTACTGTCCTACTTTTTATCTTCTTTTTCTTAGATAAGTCCCTTTAACATTTCATATCATAAGGGCTTGGTGATGATGAACTCCTTGAACTTGACCTTATCTGAGAAGCACTTTATCTTCCCTTCCATTCTAAATGACAGCTTTGCTGGATAGAGCAATCTTGGATGAAGGTCCTTGACTTTCATGACTTGGAATACTTCTTTCCAGCCCCTTCTTGCCTGGAAGGTCTCTTTTGAGACATCAGCTGACAGTCTGATGGGAACTCCTTTGTAGGTGACTGTCCCCTATCCCTTGCTGCTTCTAGAATTCTCTCCTTCATTTTAATCTTGGCTAATGTAATTATGATGTGCCTTGGTGTGTTCCTCCTTGGGTCCAACTTCTCTGGGACTCTCTGAGCTTCCTGGACTTCCTGGGAGTCTATTTCCTTTGCCAGATTGGGGAAGTTCTCCTTTATTATTTGTTCAAATAAGTTTTCACTTATTGCTCTTCTTCTTCCCCTTCTGGTACCCCTATAATGCGGATGTTGGGATGTTTAAAGATGTCCTGGAGGTTCCTAAGCCTCTCCTCATTTTTTTGAATTCTTGTTTCTTCATTCTTTTCTGTTTGTTTGTTTCTTTCTTCTTTCTGGTCCACTCCATTGATTTGAGTCACAGTTTTCCTCCCATCTCTATTGGTTCCCTGTGCATTTTCCTTCATTTCACTTATGGTAGCCCTTCATTTGTTCATCTAATTTGTGAGCAAAATCAACCAATTCTGTGAGCAGTCTGATCACCAGGACTTTGAACTATGCATCTGATAAGTTGGCTATCTCTTCATTGCTTAGATGAATTGGCTCTGGGGCTTTGATCTGTTTTCCCATCTGAGCCATTCCCAGGGTTGTTTTTTTGGTCTGGTCGAAGCTGTTACGTAGTGAGGGGCGGAGCCTTAGGTGTTCCCCAGGGTGGGGCAGCCCAGTTGCTGGGTTGTGACGCTGTACGTGGGGGCAGGGTCTGAGAGGGAACAATGGTGCTTGCTCTGCTCACTCTTGGATTCCAGTGCCTTCTGCCACTTCCCCTTCACCTGGATTATCTGCGCGCAAATGTGGGACCACCTGGTCAGCCAGCTACCTTGTTCAGCCTCACTGGGTCTGCACCGTTGCCACCCCATGCCTGGGGTCCACTAGCTGCTGCCTGTGCACCTGGGGTCTGCTAGCCGCTGCCTGCACGCCTGGAATCTTCCAGCCCTGCTACCTGCGCGCCTGGGTCCGCCAACCTCCACTTTTTCCTGCCACGACTCCACCCCTCTTACCGGTCAGGATGAATGGTTGTTGGACTTCCGTAGAGTTCAATTTTCTATCAGTTCCAGTTGTTTTCTTGTTTTTAAATCTTTGTTGTCCTTAATTTTGGTTGTGTGAGGCGGAACAGTGTGTCCACCTACACCTCCATCTTGGCCAGAAGTTCATACTTATGTTTTTAAAGAGGAGGAAACAAAGTTGACTTTTTTTTTTAAATGTGGGAGCATGAAATGAAGTACTCACCATGTCATGGGTTTTGCTGAGTGTTCGTTGTGTTTACATTATCTGTCACTAGGTGGCGTCCATGAGTCCAGGGAAGTCTTCGTTGGACTTCTCTGTATGCTGTACCTCTTCCTACTATGCCTGTTCTGTGCCTTTGAAAGGGAGAATAAATATATTAAAATATATATATTTTTTGACAAGTGGGTTTGAATGGCAAGATTTGGGGGGGAAGATCTTTACAATGGCAGTTTAGCATCAGTTCTAAATCTTTCTGGTACTGTTTTTAATTTACTTTATTATTGAATGTCAATTAAAAAGTTAAATTGTTATCCTCTGTTTCAGGGCTTCCTCAGGATCTCTTGATTTCAACCTAATTATACATTTTTCCTTCATAAACTTTGTTTCAAATACTTCTAAGAATAATTGCTACACTGCTTACTGCCAGTTTCTAAAGCAGCACAACACGTTCCTGCATTTCCCAAACCTTACATGGCAAAAGGCATCAAGAGGCAAAGGCCCAGATTAGCAATTTTCTTTATCAAGACTCAACAGGAAGCCGAAGGCTGATAATAGATAATAGTCTACTGAATATGTCAGTCACGAGCTTACTTTGCTGTTTATTTTATGTTGGGGCTAAGCAGTAGTAAAAGGGCAAATGAATACATGAAGCCGTAGTAGAAAGTTATTTCAGGAATTTTCCAGGCCCCAAAGAGGATGCAGTTAAACTTGATCAATTAGTCTGTGTGCAAAGTACTATCTAGGCAAGGTAAGATCTAATTCCTTTTTTGTCTTTCTGCTGCAGCACGTGCCCTTATAGTCGGCCTCCTTTTGGCTATGGAAATTTTCCAAGTTCAATGCCAGAATGCCTTGGTTATTATGAAGACAGGTACCAAAAACATGAGGCTATGTTTTCAGCTTTAAATAGAGACTATTCTTTCAGAGACTACACAGATGAGCGCACACACAGTGAAGACTCTCGCAGCTGTGAGAGCATGGATGGGGCCCCTTACTACACCAGCCACAGCCACGGCGGGGAAGAGTACCTGACTCTCGTGCCACAGCTGGACATCGGCGTCTTGGAGAACGTCTTGACAGTCCCCACGTCCACTCCCTCTAGCGTCCAGCAAGTCAATGTCACTGACAGTGATGAGGAGAAAGAAGAAAAAGTGCTCAGGAATTTATAATTTTTAAACAAATATGCTCAGAAAATAAACATTTCTTAAAATATATTCTGGGTCAGTTGGTGTGAGGGGAAAAAAAAGCCTAGAATGCTTTGCTGAGAGTTTTCAGCCATGATATGAGGAGTCAAACCAAACGCAATTTATGCCTTCATTAAGTTTTTATTAGTGAAACTGGAGTCCTGATGTTTCATCATAGGGATGTTTAAGATACGAAGTAGTTTATTTTTATGGCAGAAATTTGCATCAACATATATTATCTTTACTTTATCTTGGAACATGAAAAATTCTGAATCCTCACAATTATATGCGAGGGAAAAGGGAGTATACATCTGGCATGACAAGTGTGATTTGTATTTATTTCAGGATACATTTATTTATTTGTTTTATATGATTTTTGTTTGGTCTTTATGTAATACTTATGGATGTCAATTTTTATGTAACATTTTGAAAATGTTTTGATAATTTTAGTGAACTGGGACTCAGTTACCACATTTAATTTATACTGATAACCAATTATAAGTTGCAAATGTGTTTTAATGTCACCTGAGGTAATTCCTTCAGCTAAATTAGTCATTTCTCTGAACATTTTGATCGTCTATTTAGAATATCTTTTTCCATTTGGTATTCATTGTTCTACTTTTGTTATAATTAAATAAACATAGATAAAATCATTTATGTTGGATGTTTTCTGTTTGGGGGATAGAAATTGGCAAAATGAGCATCCTTAAAATGAGGATGCTTTCCATACCACCTACAGATATTTTTACTTAATAGCCTCCAGAATTACAGATTCTATTAGCTTACGTGAGACCAAAACTCTATGAATGAAGATGTTGTACACATATCCCAATGCCATTTCCAAACTCTTAACACACGTGTCCATGTGACTTAAGCACTCCTCATATTGGAAGGGCTCTTCCAGATTTGGTTCAAGCAGCTGTCTTTAAAACGACGGAGTTCATGTAAGAGCATGTTGGGATTTGTTTATTCACAAAGAGCAAAAAAAATCCTACTTCCAATGTGACTTCTTGGTAAGTGCCCACTTATGGATGGCGAGAACCTTTTCAGAATGGGATTAGGATCACCAAAGATGGGATCATGGTAAAAGAGATCTACAAGACACAGAGTGAACTGATGATCAGAAATAGCCGCAAACCAATACCTCTTTCCTCAATAATCTGTACAATTCATGAAAATTGAGATCTTGTTACTTAAACCTGCTTGGAAATTGTTGGAAACCTGTTCTAAGCTTTTAACTTCTTCCTTTGCTCAATCTGTATTTTTTCCTTAAGCAAAGGTTGTTTATGTATTACATTTCATCAACCCTATACTTAATTGTATGTAAAATTTCCTCTTCCCAATAAAAATTTTATTTTCATATGTTATAATCTTTCTTACTGTGCGCAATGTCATTTCAGTGTGGTTAAAGAGCAAACTGTAATTTCTTGGTAGAGAGCAAATGTCACTTCACCTCGAAACTAAAGAAACGTTTGTCTTCACAGTTGACGTCTACACCATGAAGGGAAAAATGCATGTGATAATTTGACCCACTTTACCCCGTCTCACTTAGTGTTAAATTGGGTTTTGATCACAGACTTTATTCTTAAGGCAACTTGGTTAGGGGCCTCCCCGTGTAAGGGGTGACACAGAGCATGGGTCAGTGTTTCCTGACTACTTGTCTTCAGGCCAGCCCTACACCACCAATTCCTTCCCCAATTTTCTTTTTAATAGCTGTTAAGGTTCGGCAACTCTTTTCATCTTCCTCCTCCTCTTCCTCAGTGCTCCGATCAGAAGTTTAGTTTACAGATACACTGTATAATTTGGGCTGTGAAATGTGGGTAGCTCTTATGTTGAAAAGTACCCAGTTGCAGATAAGTATGCCTAACTACTAATGCCCATGTGTGCTTGTTTATAGTTCCTCAACCCACTGGTGGCTCTGACCAGAGCTCTATAGACTGTAACACAGCTCTGCCCACTGGTATTCGTTCACCTGCCTCTTCAAGTCATCAAAGTGAAATTCTCTCAGCTTGAAGCCACAACCACTTTTGAATAGGTCTCATTGCCTTGTTTGTTTTTATTATAAACTGGAAGCTAATGATATTTGTAATAAGAATAGCCTCCTTTAACAGTATGTTGAAATGTCAATAGGCTTAGAATGTCCAACTGTTCTGCGCTCTGGCTATTTGCAAGTAAAAACTGTTTCACTGCAAATAGACTTGAAATAGATTTAGTCTCGACTTTTGAGTAGCTGACTTATCAAATTTAGAAAGGAAAGGGCAGTGTTGTTCTAAGTGTATTAGTTGGAACCCAAACTTTTTAGGTACCTGACACTATCTGGTCACATAAGTTTGGGAAGCACATGCCAGGCCCCACCTTGGACTGTGCCATCATCATTGGTAAGGTTCTCAGAGGTCTTGCCCTGAAGGAACATGTTGAACACTTTATCACAGTGCTTCCCAAAGTTATTTAGCTTGAGACCCCCGTTTTCATTTGAACATGATGTCTACTAACATCTCAGAGAGTCCACTTTGGAAAATATTAATTGCAATTAGATCTGGTGGCTTTGCTTTTTAGGTGTTGACTTCATATACAGCTTTCTGTATTGATCTCCTTAAATCTTTTACTGTGAAAAGCCAGTGGCCAAATAAAATGTATTCTGCAATAAGTATCTGATGGTCTAAAAAAAATAAAGAGCTGAAAAATAGCTGTAAATTGTCATTGTTGACTTTTTAATGAAAGTTGACATTGCACCTGGGACTAAAGAAGTATAATTTTAATTTATTCAGTAGGCAGGGTAATTCTGAAAGTTTTGTTCTGCATTTTGGAACAGACTGCTGAGGCACATCCTTTTTTAGCTTTCTGAATCATCTTTTCAGGATATTACAGAAATTCCAAAGTCTTTACAATAAAACTAAAGTTAAGTGTAATATGGAGTTACTTTCTATCTAAGTTTACTGGATGAAAAATCCCATATCTTCTAGACAGATTTACTCTTTATTTCTATGTTCTGCATTCTGATTGCCTGGTCCAGCCTTACATGTCTCCTTTCTGATGCTAAAACACACACAAACACTGGTAAACTTTTCACTAAGTGATGAATGCTTGTAGGAATCAAGGGAATATGGGAAGGGCTGTTTGCTATAATTTTGTGTCTCTGGCTCCTCTAAAACCACTTCAGCAATATTTTTATTTCTAACAATAATGAACAGCATCTTACATGTATTCTTTTCAAAGGAAGATCTTCCAAAAGCTAAGTGTTTGCCACTATGTTCCCTGACACACTGTCTGGGAGGTTGACCAGCCTTCTTGGAGAATGTCTTTTCTTTTAAGCTGTACATTATTACATAGGCCAAAGGCGATAGAAAGGTGTGGGATGACCAGCCATCCCAGCACTGAAGGACAGGGTGTTCAGGGTCATGGAAATTCCCAGTGCTAAAACAGAGAAGCCCCTCAGCAACTGAGACAAACTGGTCACTTTACACAATGAATAAAATGAGTATAGAATCATCCAGAAGGCTGGCTTACGTAGACTGTGAGGTCCAGATTTAGAGTTTTACATTGCCCTGCTTCATTCAAAAAGGCAGATTTTAGCTGAATTGATGTCCGGCCTATGGCAAAAGCATGGAGTAAATTATAGGATGGGTGGGGACTGTAAGAGAACTAGAGATATGTTAATAATCAGGGGCATTTTTATCAGACAGCTTCAAGTTTACTTGGGAGACTAAAAGAAAAATTATCAATGCTCTACCTTTTAGTGATATTTTACTTTATAAACCAGGGACAGAAGACATTTTTGTTACTATGGAGTCTTTGTTTTAAATTTTCTTCCTGTTCCCCAGAATGATAGTGGAATATTGGCCTAGAGTCTTTAGCACAGTAAGCTGGGTGGCCTTGGCACAGGTAATGTCCCAACTTCATACTTTATTAAGTGCCTCTGAGACACCAGCTATTTCAGTGTTTTTCCAATGTGATCATTGCCTCAATTCCAAAAGAAGGACCTGGGGTACTCGTTAAAAGTGCAGCCATTCCTCTCCCCGTCCCCCTTAGCACCACTCCAGTGATGCTGCGCTCAGTTCTGGGCTGTGCTCAGCCAGTGCCACTTTGGTCTCCTTCCAGCCTCCATCACAATCATCTGCTGGGGGGACCTCATCAGCCATGATGAGATGTTCTCTGATAGCCACACGATCCGGGTCTCAGATGGGCTGTGCCTGGAGGTACAGGGGAAGGTGGTCAGTAGGACAGAGGGTGACATCGATGGCTCATTTATTGGTGAAAATGCCTCTGCTGAGGTTTCCCAGGGCAAAGGGACTGAAAGCACCGTAATCACTGGTGTTGTCATTGTCCTGAACCATCACTTGTAGGAAAACAGCTTCGCAAAAGAAGACTAAAGGAAGGACATCAAAGATGCCATGAAAGCAATCAAAGGGAATCTCGAAGGATAGAGGCCAGCAAGAGTAAAGCCTTGTATGACAGGGGCTGCAGAACAAACCAAGCACATCCTTGCTAATTTCAAAAACTTACCAGTTCTTTACTGGTGAAAACATGGATCCAGATGGCATGGTTGCCCTGCTGCACTGCCGTGAGGATGGTGCGGCCCCATGCACGATTTCCTTTGAGGATGGCTTAGAAAATGGAAAAATGTTACTGAAGTTGACAATTTCGATCTACCATCATACTTGGCTGCTGCTTTTCATGCACACACCATGACTAGGACAAACAAGACTGTTGTTATCCTGAGCGCTTCATTTATTTTGACCTTGATTTATCTGGGGCAGTGGCATTGTTTTTAAGAAAAAAGAAAACATGTCTGGGGCAGAGGGCTGGGTTGGGAGTAAAAGACAGAAAACTGTACAAGAACAACAATTTAAATTAAAAAAAAATGTCATGTAGGTTGTCTAAAAATAAAATGCATTTAAACTTAAAAAAAAAAAAAAAAAGCAGCCATTTCCCAGACCTACAAAATCAGATCTTTCTGGCTATGGCCTGGGAATCTGCATTTTAAATAAACTCCTCATGTGATTCTTAAGTACTCCTACCGTTACACTATGTAAAGTTTGCAGGACTTATTTCAGATTTTACTTGTTATGAACACAGTATTTCTAAAGGAAATTTTTAGTGAAGTAAACCTTTAATCCATCCGATAATTTTTATGATTTTTCCTAGTATTTGCGCATATACACCCATTTTCACACAATTATAATCATAAGACATGCAGATGCACAAATTTGCATTTTCTCAGTGTTTTCTTGTGAGTTCTCTATCATATGCTATAGCTTCACAAGTCATCACTCTTTATGTTTGCATAATAGTGCTTCAGGCAGATGTGCCAGAATTAATCCCAAGAAACTTGGGTTAGGATTGTGTTTTTCCTAATCAGTTTCAGTGCTTTGTCCCAGTAAATTTCAATGATGAGATTTCAGGGTGAGCTCTTTTATAGACCAGAAGGAAAGGGTATCTCCAAGCAGCCATTATTTCCGTGACACGAGGGGTTTTGAAATCATCTGGGAGGCCATTTTAGATCTGAACACTGATTGGCTAGGAAGGCAGGCTCATTATGGTTGGGACTTTGTGTCATAATATGAAGGATAAGAAATAGGACATGTGGAAAGAAAAGTGCTTCTGGATATTCTTTGCTTTGTGACTTCCCTTGCCCATTGCTTCTCATTCTTCATGTTTCCTAATATTTGCACATATACACCCACTGGGACAGCTTAGAGCTCTGCCCCTGTCTCCCAATGGCTGTTCTCCTTTTTTCTTTTTCCAGTGATAAAACCCTACATTTTTAACTGTGCTTCATCTGAAGTAAGGTGTGGCTAAGTGCCTACGTTCCAGGCTGTAAGATGTCAATGGATGTTTCATGTGCAACTTCCAGAAAATACCTTTAAAGGGAGAGGTTATGTCCTTTGCTCCTTTGTTCTTCCTACTGACAGGATATGGAAGTGATGGCTGGAATCTGAGTAACCATATTGGACCACAGAGGCCTGAGCTGAGTGTGGTAGAAAAGTCACAAAGGAGTCTAAAGTCACAAAGGAGTCTAAGGTAGAAAAGTCACAAAGGAGGCCTGAGCTGAGTGTGGTAGAAAAGTCACAAAGGAGTCTAATACCAGCATGGGTTACTTTCCTTAAGACTTTTATATGAGAAAAATTAATTTCTCTCTGGTTTAACCCAGTATAATTTTGTGTTCTCTGCTAAATGCCGCTGAGCCAAATTCTAACTAATCCAGAATTCTTCCCCTCCAGAAAGTTTTCTCTAAAAGTCTAAGATTAAGTTAGTTGTTCCTGTTTTGTATTCCCACATCCTTTTCATTTATATAGTTTGCTAGATTCTAAGTGCCCCGAGGGTCAGCTAGGGCAAATATCTTAGAAACTAGAAAACTAAGTATATATATGGTGACCAGTAGAATAACAGGCCCAGTCCCGTAGTGTCGGCCTTGGTGGGGTTTACAGGCTGGCTGACAAGCAGTGCTTCCTATGTCTGGATGGCCCATCAGAATGACCAGGAAACTTTAAAATCATTCTGGACCTCCAGAATTCAAGATTTCAGGATGGGAGCTTGAAGTCTGCATCTTTTAAAGGCTCCCTGGGTGAGTCTGAAGCCCACCAGGGTTCAGACCAAAATAGAGTTCGGGAGCTATGGCACAGTGTCAGGATTTCCTTCCCACCAACACCCCATTTTCCTTCTCTCTCTCTCTCTCCCTCCCACCCTCCTTCCCCTATCCCATCACTTTAAGAGCTGGTAGTTCAATGTCTTTCCAAGTTCATACTTAATGCAATTGTTAAACTCTTTTTAACTTGAGAGTGGCTCCCAATACATAGATAAAGGGGTGGAGAGAGCTTGAACAAGAGGAATTTTATCCTAACAAGATAAATGTAAGCACTCTTCCGCCACCTGCAATTAACTTGTTTCCTTGTTTTGTTTCTCCCCATCAACGCCTGCTGCTTGAAGCTCTAAGAGAGTGGGAACATTGACTTTCTTGCTTGATGCATTATCCCTAACACCTAGTACTGTGCCTGCAACATGTGACATGTTTAATAATATTGGTTGCATTAGTTAATAGGTAGGAGTTACACTTTATTGAGCACCTACTACGTACCACTGTGCCTGGTATTTAATGTGAGAGGCAGGGGTACAGCAGATCAACTTCTGACTCCTTTTGGCCTGAGAAGACAGTCCAGAGCACTGATGAAGCCTGAAGCACTTGCACTTGCAAAGTGTCTTCCTGAGAAGGCATGAGGACCAAGCAGGTGGCTTTCTGGAGCTGGGTAGAAGTGACTTGAGCACATGACCTCCTGATGCCCCAGTCTTGAGCAGGGCCACACCTTGTAACAAATGGGTGTTACAAAGTAGGTAAAGATTCCAAATATAAGCAAAGATGATAATAGAAGCTACTGATTCGGGACACAATTCTACTGCCCAAAGAGGAAGTTTGGAGTCATCCTTTGTAACAGTCCAGCTCTGGTTAGCTTAGCAAACCTGGATCTACCCACTCCATCAAAAACAAGTCTGAACAAGCTGGGCATTGTCCATCAGATACCCAGGCATTTTTGACGGTTGAGTTCTGAGCACCAGCCAAAAGTAAATTGAGAACTCCAAGTCATCCATCATGCTTTAGCCACGCGTGAGGTTAATGCCTCATCTTTTAGAGGCACACAAAGGGCCATTTGAGTAGGAAAGTCCCACCAAATCCCACTGAAACACACAGCCCACTTTCAGATCATCTTTCTCAACAGCGTCTTGGTTTGAAAGGCACAGCTGTTGCTGAGACCCCTGAATACAGCCTGCTGTTCTCTGTGGAAGCTAGGGTAGATTAGCATGGTGAACTTGATATACAGGAAAGCCCTCCAGACTGCCCCTTCCTCCAAATAGCCAAGCTGTGAGAGCCAGAGTGCTTGCCAAAGCATCCCTGTCTGCTTGCCAGTAGGCAAAGCTGGGTGGAAGTTGAATTCATCGTATGACTTTGGGAATGTCGGCACCCTGTCAAGGGGCCTCGTTCCATAAAATCAGGAATAGAAAAAGCTCCACTTCATACTGGAAAGTCCCCCGCAGGAATGAGCGCCCAGCCCTTCTGCTTCCTGGGAGGATGATTAGGAGAAGTGGCTTTCTCTGACTCAATCCCTAAAAGTGTGGCTTTTAGAAACTCTCATGAAACATGAGACATGGACCAAGAACAAAGCTGAAATCAGGTTTAGGTTTCTAACAGCTGTGGTGTTCAAATGGTTTCATATTGAAGAAGTTGAGTAACAGCTGCAGATTTAGTCCTTGCTGGAACAAGAGGTGGTGGATGAAAATACACTGGAGACACAACTGGCATGACTTTCTCCCTCAGCAAGTTTCAAGTTATGTCTTGCGTTCTGTGAAGTAAGGTGGAAAATTGGTGATCTGTTACAAACTATCCAAAGTGAATGCATGGAGTTAGCTACCCCCAACCCCTACAACTTCCCAGATTCAGGTTAATATTTTTGCTTCAAGATGCTCCAAACTCATAGAGTTCTAAGAGATCATTAAGTTTTCTAGTCTACATATGGGAATGGCATTGTCCTCCTGTGTCGTTCCTCATTCTTCTGTCGATGACAGGCATTGCTGGTCACAGAGCCCTTGCCTTCTTTCACAGAGGTGGTCCAGGTAGTCCCTAGTAATGCTCTGGAGTTGACATTCAAGATAGAAGTGCATCCCTGACTCATGCATTTTACAGATGGAAAACTGAGAGTCAGGGAGGAAAGAACCTGCCCAAAGTTACGCAGTGAATCTGTATTTGTAGGCAGGGAAATGAGGGCTCAGAATTCTTAGAAATGTCATGTAAAAAATGGGTCACTGCTTACATGCTTACTGTACTGTGTTTGTTCTCTCTTTCTGTCTTCAACATTAATCAAACTTTTTAAAAATTTATTTTTTCCTTATATAAAAGCAATAGAAATAAAAATGAATGAAACAAAAAATTCATCTAAAAGTACTACCCATACATGAAACCATTGTGTTAAGCCAAGGTCTATAGACTATACTTAGATACATATATAAATATATTTATAGATATAGATATATAGATATACAACTATTATATGTTTGTATTTTTATAAAGGAGTCATCAAGCTTCCTTTTTAGAGTTCCTGGTTACAAGAAATTCTTAACAGAAACACTACTTTAGGTCATACCCTCAAAATGGACCCACATTGTACATATTGTTTTATAACCTGCTTTATGTAAATGTTCATCAATTATAGTGTCTAAATATACATTTGACTTCTGTTGTTAGACATGTAGACTGTTACCAAATTTTTGCTACTCTAAGTATATCCTAGCTAACTCTTTGCTCACAAGCTTCATTGTTTTCCCAAGGGCAAACACATTTTAAAGGCTTTTGACACACATTGACAAATTACTCTCCAATCAATCTGGAAGCAGGGGCCCAGCAGTGTCTGAAAACTAAAGTTCATGTTTTTAATCAAATTTACCATCACCAGATCTCATCATTCATTAGTGTCATTCCTTTATTCCCCTGTCTGTATGCTTTCTATATCATGATGGAGTATGGTATTCCCAAAGGCAAAACAAGGCTTTTGTAGTCCCCGCGGTGAGAGCAAGCTATCACTGAATTAACATTTGCTGAAAGTTTACCAAGTGTCAGACATCAGGCATTAGTTTGTAGGGTTCACAGCAACTATTTTGTATGGGAAGCCCAGAAAGGTTGAGCAACTTGCCTGATGCCACACAGGGACAAAGCTTCAGTAAGTCTGACTAGAGCCTGCATACCACCCCCTTTGCCATGCTGCCTCCACATAGTCCCAGCAAATAAATATTTGTCCATAGTTATTTTCCTCTGTTAGGACAGACCTGAGCCACTCAGAAGGGAACAACCATAAAAATCTTCTAAAAATGTGGTCTTCGTTTTCCCAGTCAGTCCTGACTTGACTAGCCCCAACGGATTTCAGCAATGTTCAGCTGGGTTTGAGGGTATGACCTGAGGTAGTATTTTTATTAAGTATTTCTTATGACTGGGAACTCTAAGAAGGAAGCTTGAGTTATCCCATACAAAAATACAGCCATCTAAGATTACCAGTGGCATTTCCTTTTTATAGTGTTTGGTGCTAATAATAGCCCCAAACTCCTCAAACCAACTTTCCAGCTTTTTAAAAGAACAGTACTTCAGAGAATGGGATTTATTCCACCCACTGTTTTCCTGGGGCTTCCTTGAAGGAAAAGGCAGAAGGCTCGGGAGTTAATGGCAATTGCAGTCTCTGAGCTGCCCTGGGACCTGCTGAGGGGCCCCTGGCGGCTGAGCGGGAGCCAGAGAGAGAGATCCTCCTAAGGAAGCGAGGAGGCATGTGAGGCAGGAGGAGGAGAGAGGCCATGAGGGTATTCATGAAGAACTCAGCACTCAGTCAGGTTACTGTCCTAGATTCCAGGGAGCTGAGTGGAAAAAAGGGGCCCCTTGCTCCAGGCTGCTGTCCTTTGGTCAACCCTGCTGCTGCCGGGCCATCATGCTGTGCCTGCTGAGACGGAGCAGAGACTGCAACCTCCAAGAATGTGAATGGTCTTGGTGAAGCAGAGAGTGATTTTACAAACAGATATGTTCCCTGAAGGTCTCCTGCCCTTGCCCACCCCATGGTTCTTCCCCTGCAGGTCTGCCCATGGAGGCCTCTCCCTGCTGCAGGTCTTGGGGAACAATTCACTGTTGTTCACAACTCTTTTTTTAAAAAATCATTTTTTGGATGTATAATAATACACACCCATTTTAAGTGTGCATACAAATGTACTGACAAATGTACCATACAACCACGACAATCCAGATTGAGAATACTTCCATCATCTCAAGAAATTCTTATCTGCCCCTTCTGGTCAACCCTCTCTCCTTCCCCTCCCCCACCCCAGGCCACCACCAATCTACTCTCTGTCATTGCAGCTTAGTTTTGCATTTTCCAGAATTTCATAGAAATTGAATCATAAGGTACATAGGATTTTGTTTCGGACCTCCTTTACTTCGCAAAGATGTTTTTGAGAGTTATCAGTGTTAAACATATTATAGTTGTTAGTTTTTTTTTTACTGCTGAGTAATATACTATTGTATGAATGTGCCACAATCTGTCCAGCTATTTGAATCTGCCGGTTTCTGATTATGATGAATGAAGTCACGCTGCATACTCCTGTAAAAATCTTTTTGTAGGCACAAGCATTCATTTCTCTTGAGAAAATACCTAGGCATGGAATTGTTCGTCACAGAGTGAGTGTATGTTTAACTTAAAAAGAAACTGCCAAACTGTTGGTCAAAGTGGACTCTCTGGAAGTTCTAGCTCTTTCCTCCTTACCAATCCCCGGTGTTGTCAGTGAAGTCTGGTCATTCTCAGTGGTGTAAAGTGGTATCTCCCAATGGTTTTACTTTGTCTTTCCCCGATAACTCGTCACATTGAACATCTTCTCATGTGCTGGTCGATCATTTATATATAAATCTTTTCTGAAGGGTCTGTTCAAATCTTTTTAAAATTTTTAAAATTACCTTCTTTTTATTGAATTTTCAGTTCTTTATGTATTCTGGCTCCAAGTACTTTATCTAACATTTTCATGGCACACATTTTCTCCCAGATTGTGGTTTGCTGTTTTGGTTTCTTGAGAGTGTCTTTTAAAGTGCAGAAGGTTTTTTTTGTTGTTGTTATTTTGATGAAATCTAATTTATCAGTTTTTCTCTGTGGTTTATACTTTTATGTCATGTTTATGAAATATTTGCCTACCTCAAGGTTGTGAATGTTTTCCTCTATGATTTTTTTTTCTAGAAGTCTGTAGTTTTAGCTTTTATTTTTAGCTCTGTGATTTATTTCCAGGTGTTTTTTTTCCATATGGATATCCAGTTGTTCTAGTACCTTTTATTGAAAAGATCATCCTTTTTCCATTGAATTACATTAGCACTTCTGTCAAAAATTGGCTAAACATAAATGTGGGTTTATTTCTGGATCTACTACTCACTAGCTTGATGACCTGGGACAAGGACATTGCCTCTCAGAGGTTCCATTTCTTTAGCTGTAAAATGGGATAATAGTACCTAGTTCTAGGGTAGTCTTTCCCTTCAGGGAATAAATGTGTATAAAAGATTTGTCACTCTGCTTGGCATAGTAAGTCCTACATAACTCTGGACTGTTATTATTCCTGATCTGAACACTAACATCAATTATATTTACAAAACTATTTTCCATTTGTAAAGTACTGTTGAATATATCCTTTGATGTGATCTTGTCCTGTTTCACCTCAGGCTTTAAGACCCCTGACAGAAAGACCCATGAGATGTTCATCCTTGTACTTAGTCTGTACTCAGTAAACACTGTAATTCCCCAAAGGGCAGAGGCTGCGTTTTACCCTTCTTTGCGTTCCCTGCCAGTACCTAAATAGTGCCCAGCCACAACACACACACAGGTGCTCAATGGTAGTGTGGTTTCGTATAGTGGGATAAGAATTTATTGAAGTTCTCCATGAAATTAGTCGTGGTGGCTGTCTTTTGTTTTTCCCTCCGCAGAGATCTCACAGGCTCTGAACCAGCATGGATGATCAGCCCATGACTCCCACATCGCACCCCTGTCTGGCTTGTTTCCATCCTCCCTTGTGTTTCCAACACCCTTACACTCAATAGGTTTAAAACCACATTCATGGAGGTTATCTGAATCACAGCTCTTTTGTTTGCAAGAAGCAGAAACTCACTCCAATGAGCTCAGGTAGAAAGCAGTGCTTCTTGAAGGGTTGCAGAGGAACTCACACAAATGGAGGGTGGGGACATGGGGGCTTGCAGGAGAGCTTGCTTGACTTAAGTGACCAAGGAGTCACTTGGTCACTTATTCCATATGCCTCATGGAATAGCAGCATTTGAAATGAAGTCTGGCTGTACTTGAAAAGGTGAACATGGTGTGAAAGGTCTTCTCCGATAGATGGAACAAGTTAGATAAAGGCAAGAAGATAGGAATGTGCTAGTCATTCTCAACCCTGTGGTTATTTGGAAATCCAGCTTGTCTTCCCAACTGGATTCTCAATATGAACTTGATCTTATATTTCTTCATATTGATTTAGAACAAAATAATAACAAGGACTATCATCACCACCACCACCAGCACCATCAGCAGCAATACAACTATTTATTCAGTACTTACATTGTGCCAGGTACAGTGCTGAATTATTGTCCATATTTTTTTCTAACCCTCACAACATCTTTGAAGTCTTGTAGATGAGGAATCTGAAGCTCGGGGGGGGGGGGTGTTCTTTAACTTGATCAAAGTGATTTCTTAAAAAACATGTAAGAAGGGAGACTGGATTCCAACACAGGTCTGCCTGTGTACCAAAGTCCCTTAATCCTGAACCCTAAGGCTTCTTCAGAACCTGGTCTTAATCCTCGGCTTGCTTATTGAATGCAAAAGGCTCCATGTGATTGCACTGGAAATTTCCATGCAGTCATCTAAGACTGAACTAAAGGTCTTTAGTGAATGTAATCCTGAACTAAAGGTCTTTTTTGTGATGACTTCATCCATCATGAAGGTTTCTGGCTCTTTGAAGAAGACAATTATTTCTTCTGACAAGCCTTTCTTCAGATGGGATCTTAATTGCCAAGTCTTGCAGGAATACTGACACAGGGAGGAAGTCATTGCTCAGCCCCAGTTAGCATTGCTAGTCTTTGGGCAAACTGCTCCTTTTAAAGTTGGTTCCTGGCTTGGCTTTTTACCTAGAGAACTTTGTTACTGAGAACTTGCGGGAGGAGCTTTGCAATTGATACTGATCAATACGCTTCAAGAGGCTGGGAGGAAATGATGGGTTTAAGTGATCCCTGATGACCTCCCTGAGGCAAATGCACTTTCAAGGTATCTGCAGCAGTATATTTTTCAAGCCCAGATCTTTACTCAGAAAAAAAGGTAGCCTTGTACCTTTGTTCCACTCTCTGAGATACAATCTTTGGGCCATAAAAGAAAACCCTCTCATCTGGTCTCTGACTCATGCTCCCCATATACCACCAAAATTACTCAGGGTCTGTAAAAGAGGAAGCAGGGCTATGTAGAAAGGCCTGGCCCAGGAAGGAACATCCGTTGTTCCAGTGGGGTGTACAGGGGCACCACCCACTGTTGGTATTAAATCCCAGCTCTACTCTACCTTCAGCATCCCGTTCTGGTGATTTGTCAACATAGAGTCTCATAAATATAGCTCTGAGGTTGGTTGTTAACGGAACTTGTTTGCATCTGTATAACTCTTTGTATTCTGCAAGGTATTTTGAATCATTTATTGGTCCACCCATCTATTCATTTGTTCAGTAACTACATACTTCGTAATAATAGTAATGTTACGGGCCCACCATGGAGCGAGCACTGTGCCCGTTGTAGAGGCTGATTATCACTAGATAATCAAAGGAGTTACACAGTCACGGTCACTGCCATCATGGAGCTGGTAGTCCAGGGCAGTGTTTTGTTGGTGGTGTTGTTTCTAAACACGGTTCAGTGAAATTCAGTTGAATTGTGTTGTAAAAAGTATTTCTTTCTCAGGATCATGGTCAAAAACATAAAAACCCACTGTGGAGAAAATTGTGGAAGATTCCTCAAACTTTCCTCCTCATAGCCGCTAGAGAGCTCATTGAGTCCAGTGCAGAGACAGAAAATATTACTGCTATTCCTATTTGTAATAGTATTCTTCAGGCATTGTAGCTTGCAAGGGAAGCAAAGGCGATCAAGTCCACCTGTCTTTGCCTTTGATCCCTCTGTGGCTCCCCATCACCCTCAGGATTCAGGCTCAACACCTTAGCCTGATATGGCAGCCACTTGTGGGTGGTCTGGTCTCTCTCTCTCTCTCTCCCTTCACTGCTGTTGTACCATTTCCCCCCTCCTCCTCAGATGCCTTTCTCACCTCATGCCATAAAAAAATCAACTCAGATCACTTGTAGATCTAAACGTAAAATGAAAACAGTAGAACTTTTAGAGAAACACATAGGAGAACATTTTTCTGATCTCAGGGTAGGATACAACTTCTTGAGGACTTGAAAAGTACTAACCATTAAAAATCGATAAATTTGACTATACTAATACTAAGAATTCCTTTACATCAAAGTGAGTGAAAAGGTACCTCATAAAGTGGAAGAAGATATTTGCATATGTATCTGACCAATGGCCTATAGGACTCCTACAAACCAATAAGAATAAAATAGACCAATCAATTAAAAAAATGGGAAATAGACTCTTCAGAAAAGAGGGTATCGAAGGCCCAATAATCATTTGAAGACATTTGCAGTATTATTAATTATTAAGGAAATGAAAATTAAAACACAATTAGATATCAACACAGCCATCAGATGTCTAAAATTTTTAAAAAGGGAAAATCTGCTCTGGCCAAGTAGCTCAGTTGGTTACAGTGTCATCTCGATATGCCAAGGCTGCAAGTCTGATGCCCCCGGTCAGGGCACATACAAGAATCAACCAGTGAATGCATAAATAAGTAGAATAACCCTCTCTGTCTCCCCCTTGCCTTCTCTCTCTAAAATCAATATAAATAAATAAATAAATAAATAAATAAATAAATAAATGGAAAATACCAAGTGAACCCAGAACTCCCTTAAAAAGCTGGTGGGGTGTAGTTTTGTGGAATCATTTTGTTAAACTGTTTACCATATCTTCTAAAGTGGACAGATACTATGGCCCAGCATTCTATGACCCAGCTGTGTCACTCCTAGGTGTATACCCCAAAGAAATGCAGATATATCTCACCCAAAAGAATGTTTATGGCAGCACAATTTATAATAGGCTCAGTCTGGAAACTACCCAAAGGTCTATAATTAGCAGAATAGATAAATAGCTTGTGGTGCATGCCACTAATAGCATATCCTGCAGAATAAGCCATCTACAACTACGTAAACAGTATAGTGGAATCTCACAAACATACCAGTAAGCAAAAGAAGCCAGGACATCCCAACTCCCCCAATTCCACTCCCATAAATCATATACTATGTGACTTCATTTCTACAAAGTACAAAAAGAGGCAAAATTAATCTATACTATTGGAAACCAGGCTAACAGTCACCCTTAGTGGGAGGGGGACTTAGGACCAGAAGGGGTCAAAAGGGGGTTGGTGGGTTGCTGGTCATGTTCTCTTTCTTGATCTGGGTATCAGTCATATGGGTGTGTTCAGGTTGTGAAAATAGTTGAGCTGTGTGTATGGTGTGTGCACACAATGTGTATATGTATGTTGCATTTCAATACAAAGTTAAAAATATAAATAATGCTGCAGTGAACATCCTTGTAGCTATGTCTTCGTAGACATCCTTCTCTGTTTCCTTTTGACTAAATTCCTAGAAGTGGAATTGCTGAGTCAAACGCTGTGAACGTTTTACGGCTTTCGGTATGTATTGCCAAGTTGTCAGGACTGCTTTTATTTATCTCTGTCTCCCTGTGCCTAGCACCATGCCGCTGCCTAATAGACGTTTGGTACATGGATGAATGGATGAATAAATGAAGACCTTCTTTCAGTTCCTTGAATGAATCAGGCCCTTTCAAGAGCAGTTCCTGTTTGCTCTGCCTGGAACTCTCTTCCCTCATTCTTTATGCCACTGACTCTCAGCTTAAAAGACACTCAGCTGAGAGCCTTTCCCCACCATACAGTTTAAAGTACTCCTCCTCTTCTATGTTCTTTCTTAGATCTTCTGGTTTACAAATCCCAATGTGTAATTATTACATTTTATTTATTTGTGCAGTTAGTTGCTTCCTTATTGCCATCATCCCACTGGACTCTAGGTGCCACAAATATAGGAACGGCATGTGTCTCGTCCGCTATTGTAATCCCGGCACCTAACACAGTGCCTAGGTTGGAGAAGCCCTTTATATTAGTGAGACATTTTCAGCAACAAGGGACAGACTCCTAACCCAGACAAACTTAAATGAAAAAGAAAACAAAACTGGGGGCTCAAGGAAATGAGAAGTTCAAGGGCTTGGTTTACTTTAGACATGGCTTGATGGACAGATTCAAATAACATTATTAGACCCTTGTCTCTCTCTTTCTATCTCTTACCACGGTTTGACTTCATTTTCAGACAGGTTTTTTCCTGCAGCAGTACCAAAGAACAACTCACAGCCCCAAATTAACCCTGTTCGCCATCTCGGAAGAAAAGGAAGCCACTTTTTGATAGGACTGTCAGAGTCTCGGGGACGTCCCTTTGTTCATTGGTCCATCTTAGGGCCCCATACCTTTCACTGAGCCAAGCACAGTAGCTGTTGGGATGCAGTTCTATGCCCAGGACTAGGTTCCTTGACTATCTTTGAGGGGGTGGATGCCTGGGAGAGGAGGCTTCACCCCGCCCAAACCACAAACCCAGATGTGAACAGGTGCAAGACCACGTGGAGTTGACTTATTTGTCTAGCTTCTAGTCCAGCTTTCCACTCAACCAGCTGCAGGGACTCAGCTCTCTCACTGGGTGTATGCAGCTATTAACCTAAAAGCAGCAACCAGGACCTACAAGTAATTGAGCTATTTTCCAGCTAAGTGGGGCCAGCTGAAATTACGTGCTTCCTTGAACCTTGATTGCCATTTTAAATCAGGCAGCATATTGGCATTCCCTGAATGCCTTTGCCTTTTGCAATTTATTTGAGGTTTAGGTGGAAGTCTGCCTTTTGTAACAAACATGGGTGGAGTTCATATATGACGTTTTCCTCCTTCACAGTCTTTATCTCAATCTGGCTTTTTATACAGTTTTCTTGATCACCCCCTCCCCCAACCCCTTCTGTTTTACTCACTTCCTTCAGCTTTAAGCAGATCAACCGAAGTTTACTGAGCTAAGTGACAAACAGGAATTTCCTCATTGGTATGCTGAGGTACAGCAGATATATAAACTCACTGCCAGCCTTAGTATTCACTGCCTTGCAGACTCATCACTTTAGCCTTCCAATTTGGCTCCTTTTTCAGGATTTGGCCATGACCTTGAGGAATCCAATTCTCTCTTTCTGGACCTTGGTAGCTCTAGCTGTAAGATGAAATAATTATCTTGTCTACTGAACAAGAGCAGTGAAGTGTACTCCAGACCCCTGATCCTGGAATTATCTTCCCCTCCACACCCTGTCCTTAGTCACTGGTGATGAGAAGGTTACCATTAAGAGCAGGGTGGCTGCACAACCAGCCACATGATTTGTGGGTCTCTGTACAAAATGAGAATGTGGTCCTCTTGTTCAAAAATTATTAAGAATTTCAAGCTAGCACGAGCAAAGCATTAACCTAAGGATGGGGTCTTTCTAGGAGAGGGGTCATATGTAGCCACCTAGCTCGCACTTTTGTGAAGCCACCCCCTCACCCCGCCCCAGTGCCTGCATGAATCAGATAGGATAACCAGCTCTGCTCATGCACCTCCTCGAAATTCTGTATTATGTCTCCACACCTTTTGGGGGAACAACAAAATCAAGTGCCTAGAAAATAAATGAGCCCTGACTGGCATGGCTCAGTTGGCTGGGTGTTGTTTCACAAACTGAAAGGCTGCTGGTTCGATTCCTGGGCAGGGCACATATCTGGTTGTGGGTTTGGTCCTTGGTCAGGGCATGTACGAGAGGCAACCAATCGATGTTTCTCTCCGCTTTTTTTCCATCCCTCTGCCTCACTCTAAAAATAAATAAGTAAATTTTTTTTTTTAAAGAAATGAGTGATGTGGACCGTGGGTGATTGGCAACTATGACAAAATGGAGAACTAATGTTCTACCTAAAAGGAGCAGCTAATGCTGATCTCTAGCCAACTATCACCATAGGGGAATTTAGGCTTACTATTTCCCACCCTTCTAATTTTTCAGAAGAAGCCAGGATAAGGATCTATTTAACAATTATAAGTTTCCTGATTTTTTAAAATGTTGGTAACTGTTGAGAAAATTGTCCAAAGTATGAAAATGTGGCAAAAGATGACAGCAATTCCTTTCAATGGCATCCAAGAGCAGTAGTTCTCCAATGTGCGTTGTTATCAACAGCATCCGTATCACCTGAGAACAAAGCATCAGCATATATATAAAGCCTATATACACACATATATGTATACATATACATACATGTGCATATGCTTATATACAAGGGACAGGAGGGAGGAAATAGAATTATTTTGTTATTACAAAATACACTGCCTGTGAAGTGGTAGAGTGTTATTTAAAAGTGGACTTGGGTTAGATATGAATTTATATTGCAAACTGTAGGGCAACCGCTAAAGAAAGATTTTTAAAAGTGCAGCTAATATGCTAAAAGAGAAAATGGAAGTATCTAAAATGTTCAAACAAAACCACAAAAGGCAGAAAAAGAGTAGAAGACAAAAAAAGGAAAAAAGAACAAGAACAAATAGGAAAATGTGACAAATATGATAGATATTAATCCAACTACATCAATAATCAGTTTGAATGTCAACCATCTAAATATACCAATTAAAAAAAGAGATTATCAGACTTCCGGCCAAGATGGAGGCATAGGTGGACACACTGTGCCTCCTCTCACAACCAAAATTAAGGACAACAAAAATTTAGAACCATAAAAAAACCAACAGAACAGATAGAAAATTGAATTGTACTGAAGTCCGACAATGATTCACCCAGACCAGGGTAAGAGGGGCAGGGTTGGTGGCCAGTAGAGAGGGATTGCCACAGGAAAAAGTAGTGGCTAGTGGTCCCAGACATGCAGGTGGCGGTTGGCACACCCCAGGTGCACAGGCAGTGGTTACTGGGCACGGGGAGGCAACCAGCAGACCCAGCGAGGCACACAATGTGGCTGATCGCTGTCACACATTCGCGCGCAGATAAACCAGGTGAAAATGGGCAGTGAGACAGACTGCGTAACCCAGGGCCCCAGCACCAGGAAGTGAGGCCTAAAAGCACCGATTGAAAACACTTGTGGGGGTTGAGATGCCCAGAGAGACTCCCAACAAACAGGAGAGTTTGTTGGAGAGGTCCACACAGTCCTGGGATATACACAAGCCCACCCACATGGAAATCAGCACCAGAAGGGCCCAGTTTGCTTGGGGAAAGCAGCAGAAGGGACTGGAATCCAAGAGAACGTACAGCAAGCACCATTGTTCCCTCTCTGACCCCACCCCTACATACAGCATCACAACCCAGAGACTGGGCTGCCCCACCCTGGGGAACACCTAAGGCTCCACCCCTCACTATGTAACAGGCATGACCAGACCAAGAAAACAAAACAAAACAAAACAAAAAATGGCTGAAACAGGAGAACAGAGCAAAGCCCCAGAGCTAATTCATCTAAGCGACCAAGAGATAGCCAACCTATCAGATGCACAGTTCAAAGCACTGGTGATTAGGATGCTCACAGAATTGGTTGATTTTGCTCACAAATTAGATGAACAAATGAAGGCTACAATAAGTGAAATGAAGGAAATACACAGGGAACCAACAGTGATGGGAAGAAAACTGTAACTCAAATCAATGGAGTGGACCAGAAGGAAGAAACAAACAAACAAACAAACAGAAAAGAATGAAGAAACAAGGATTCAAAAAAGTTGAGAAGAGGCTTAGGAACCTCCAGGTCATCTTGAAACGTCCCAACATCTGAATTATAGGGGTACCAGAAGGGGAAGAGCAAGAGCAACAAGTGGAAAACTTATTTGAACAGATAATAAAGGAGACCTTCCCCAATCTGGAAAAGGAAATAGACTTTCAGGAAGTCCAGGAAGCTCAGAGAGTCCCCAAGAAGGTGGACCCAAGGAGGAACACACCAAGGCACATCATCATTACATTAGCCAAGATTAAAATGAAGGAGAAAATTCTAGAAGCATCAAGGGATAAAGGCAGAGTCACCTACAAAGGAATTCCCATCAGACTGTCAGCTGATTTCTCAAAAGAGACCTTCCAGGCAAGAAGGGGCTGGAAAGAAGTATTCCAAGTCATGAAAGTCAAGGACCTTCATCCAAGATTGCTCTATCCAGCAAAGCTGTCATTTAGAATGGAAGGGAAGATAAAGTGCTTCTCAGATAAGGTCGAATTCAAGGAGTTCATCATCACCAAGCCCTTATGATATGAAATGTTAAAGGGACTTATCTAAGAAAAAGAAGATAAAAAATAGGACAGTAAAAAGACAGCAAACTCACAGATATTAACAACCACACCTAAAACAAAAGCAAACTAAGCAAACAGCTAGACCAGGAGCAGGAACACAGAAATGGAGATCACATGGAGGGTTAGCAACAGGGGAGTGGGAGGAGAGAGGGA